>RJWT010008304.1:0-26475 GCA_004365215.1 Cuniculus paca | reverse complement strand
TATTCAATGAAAATTACAGTACTCTGAAAAAAGAAATCAAAGAGGATCTCAGAAAATGGAAAGACATTTCATGTTCATGGATAGGAAGAACAAACATTGTGAAAATGGCCATTCTCCAAAATTATTATACAGATTTAATGCAATTCCCATCCAAATACCAGTAGCATACCTCACAGATCTAGAGAAATCATTCTCAAAATTCATCTGGAACCACAAAAGACCTAGAATAGCAAAGGCACTTCTGGGCAGCAAGGGCAGGGCAGGAGGCATCACAATCCCAGGCTGGAAATTATACTACAAAGCTACTGTAATCAAATCAGCATGGTCCTGGAATCAAAACAGACCTGAGGATCAATGGAATAGACTAGAAGATACAACCCCAAGTACAAACACACTCAGCCACCTTATCTTTGACAAAGGGGCCAAACATGTTCACTGCATGAAAGATAGCCTCTTTAATAAATGGTGCTGGAAAAACTGGCTTTCCATATGCCGAAAACTAAAATTAGAACCAAGCTTATCACCATACACTAAACTAAAGGCAAAGTAGATCAAAGATCTAAATATTAAAACAGAAACACTAAATGTGCTGAAAAACAAAGTAGGTAGAAATCTTGAAGACATAGGGGTAGGTGGAGAATTCATGAACAAAAGTCAAACTGCATGGGAAACACTTTCCAGAATCAACAAATGGGATCTTGTCTTATTAAAAAGTTTTTGCAAGTCCAAAGAAATCTCCAACAGACTGAAAAGAAAACCCATGAACTGGGAAAAAAATCTTAGTCAACTGTCCTTCAGACAAAGGTCTTCTATCTAGAACATATAAAAAATTTTAAAAAATCAGGCCCTTGAAATTCAAAGACCCAATCCAAAAATGGGCATCTGAGATGAAAACACACTTCTCAGCTGAAGAAATATGAATGGCAAATAAATACATGAAAAAATGTTCAGCATCATTGGTCATTAAAGAAATGCAAATTAAAACAACTCTGAGATTCCATCTCACTCCAGAAAGAATGGCCAGGATCAAGAAAACCAACAACAACAAATGCTGGAGAGGCTGTGGGGGAAAAAGGAACCCTTCTCCACTGTTGGTGGGAGTGTAGACTGGTGCAACCATTGTGGAAATCAGTCTGGAGGTTCCTCAAAAAGCTAGGATTGGAAGTCCAATTTGACCCAGCTATTGCACTTCTGGGCATATTCCCAAAAGAAGTGAAATCATCATAGCACAGTGATATATGTTCACCCATGTTTATAGCAGCACAATTTGTAATAGCCAAATCTTGGAAACAACCCAAATGCCCATCAATTGAGGAATGGATAGAAAAGATGTGATACTTTTATACAATGGAGTACTATTCAGCTATAAGGAAGGATCACATTGAGGCTTTTGTAAGTAAGTGGATGTGACTTGAGACCACACTGATAAGTGAAATAAATCAAACTCACATGTGTAAACACCACATCATCTCCCTAGTGTAAGAAACTGAAAGACTCAATAAAATACAAAATCCCCAATAAATATGAGAAAAAGGTTCTAAAGTCCAATAACGCTTTCATTTTTTGATTTGATTGGTTTAAGTCTGTTTTCTACTATTTGATTGCAATATGTGAGAAGCTATGAACAGCTTTTTTGGAGAAAACAAAGGATATTAAGGTAGCCATTGGTGATTTCCTGTTGTCTGATTTGAAGGCCTGTAATGCTTTCACTGTTTTGTTTTATCTGGTTTTATGTTATTTTGCTTTGTTTGAGTTTATTGTGTGTGAATGTATGAACAACCATTTCGAAGAAAACAAGAGACACTAGGGTAGCCATTGTTAATCTCCTGTTGTTATGTTTTAAAGACCTGTATTGCTTGCCATGTTCTGTTCTGAAATGCTTTGTTGTGTTTAACTCTGTTTTGTTTTGTTTTGTTTTGTTTTGTTCTCTTTAAAATAAAAAGAATTAAAACTTTCTGCTCTGTGAAAGATACTGTGAAGAGAATTGCAGTTTAAGTTAGACAGAAAGAAAGTATATATAATCACGTACCTGATAAAGGACTTAATCAAAAATATACGAAGAACACAGTAAGCATGGCCATAAGAAAAGGACTAATTCAATTTTAGAATGGGCAAAAGATCTGAACTTTACCTCAAAAAGAAGGTGAAAAGGTGGGAAGTAAGCATATGAAAAGATGTTCCACATCATGGCATTATAGAATTGCAAATGCAAAGAACAGTGAGATACTTCTAAATGCCTGTTAGAATGGCCAAAATCCAGAACACTGACCACACCAAGTGATGGGGTGAGTATGTGAAGCAACAGGAGCTCTCATTCATTGCTGGTGGGAAGGCAAAACACCACAGCCATTTCAGATGATGCTTTGGTAGTTTCATACAAAATCAAGTATAATCTCACCTTATGATTCAATTATTATGCTTCTTAATATTTTCCCAAAAGATTTGAAGACTTATATCCACACAAAAAGCCTGTACATTGAGTTTATAGTGGTATAATTCATAATTACCCAATCTTGGAAGTAAACAAAGTGTCCTTCAGTTGGTGAATGAATAAAAACTACGGTACATTCATGCAATGTAATATTGTTCACTGATAAAAGAAGTTAACTATCAGTCCACAAAATCACATAGAGAAAGCTTAAATTCATATCACTAAGTGAAATAAAATAATCCATAAAGTCTACATACTGTATGATACCAACTGCATGACATTCTGGAAAAGCCAAAACTATGGAGACAAGAACTCAACTTTCGTTGCTAGGGGAGGACTGAGTGGGTGGACCACAAAGACAATGAACTTTCTTGTATGACACTGCCATGCTAGCACATGACATTGTGCATCTGACAAAATCCATGCAGCATAGACACAAGGACAGCTGTGCCACACTATTACTAGATGACAATGACTGGGAATCTGAGAAGAGGACGTGGGGGTGAGGGAGGTGGGAGGAGGTTTATGAGAATGCTGTACTTTCTGCTCAATTTTTTTGTCAATCTAAACTACTCTAATTAAAAAATAGAAACACAGACAGAAATATGTTATCTTAAGGGGGGTGAACATGAGTGAGAATTCAAAATCAAGGTCACTTTTCTACAAACATTTAGTGACTCAGCCCTGTGCACAAGTTTCTGAATCCTGGTCGTTTGTAGAAGGCATGCTGGCAAAAAAAGCCTACTCAACCAGGGGACTGGGGATTAGTTTCAGGTGATTCTTGTGCCATTCAGAATTAATTTAATCAATAAATTTTACTGACAAATATATTTAAATGCCTTAAAAGTTTCTTTGTTTATCTTATTTGCAATACTGGGAATTGAACCCAAGGGTACTCTACCACTGAGCTATGTCCCCATACCAATTTATTTTTTTATTTAAAGACAGAATGTCCAAGTTGATATTAACTCCCACTGAGTGTCTCCAAATTTCTTGTACTGAGTAGGATGAACCCCAGCAAGTCCTGCAGGTAAGGGAGGTGGCCCTGAAAACCTGTCAGTCCCCTTAAGAATTAGATTATCATTTCATAATTCCATTTAATTGTTAAAATAACACATTATATGCAAAGACAAAACTCTTGTGCCGTTTTATACAAGAGACTCTAGACTATCAGGGGCCAAACAGTAGAAAGGATCCCCTGTGGGAGTAACCACAGAAGGCCTCAAATTCCAGGTAACAAGGAGAGTTACTGGATGGAGGAAGCAGTTGTCACAATCTCACCTCTCCTGTTTCCCAGGCTTTTTTATTTTTTGCATCTTAATTGTAAGAATTTATGAGCCTCATATGAAAAGTAATAAATCAGTATAAAGAAGATAAAAGTTCTGCCTTATGGACTAAAAAACCTTAATAGAAAAAATTATGTACTGTAAACTCTCATCAGAAGTTTTTTGCCAAGCAGATAACCTGCCAGTTGACAGTGTGACAAGGCCATTGTGTGCTGCCTCTGCTCTGTGTGACAGGTATCAAACCCACCGGGGCCAGCCCCACAGCCCAGGTGGAGTCCTGTTCTTTGGGAATCGTGCTGATCCTCCAGGCCAGGGTGGTGAGTGCTCCTTGCCTGCATCAGGCCATGTGCTGAGCGCCGGCCTGGGAAATATCATTCCCATGATTTTAGGTGAAAGGGCTGCATCTTCCTCATAGCTAGAAGCCACCACCTTCAAATGTGGCCACGATGGGTGTTTAGATAAATGGGACTGAGGCTGCTAATGACTCTCTGCTATTAAAAAAGAACGAAGCAATTTTAAAATCAAGTTTAAAAGATTTCTATAGCAAAATACCTGCAAGGAAAGGAGACACATGAAATATCAGTAACTTAAATTTTTAGACATTATTATGGACCAGTTATTGGGATTGGCACTTTACTCACAGTATTGCATATAATTTTTACAGAAGTCCTATCAAATATGTGTTTTCATCTTTATTTTTAACATCTTGTAATAGAGTCTTACAAAAATGAAACTTGTCTAATGGATCAAAACTAGTAAGAAGCAGAGAAAGAGAAGAGAGAAGAGAAGAAGAAAGAGGAAAGAGAAAAGAGGAAAGAGAAAGGGCAAAAGGAACTGTTTGGTTCCGTACCTAGTCCCTTGTTCATGATTATGGAGCATTGTTCTATACACACACGTGCGCGCGCACACACACACACACACAGCTATTTTCTCATTTCCCAAAAAAGTAGCATCCCATGGAGACAATTACATGTCTTGGGTCTCCTGGATGGAGTCATACTTGAAAGGTCTTCATTGAAGTGATGATTCTATCATTGAATTTTATAAATAGTTGAAAGTAAGTGAAACTTTCTTGAATAAGGAACTTACAGTACTGGTGGAAAGATCTACAAGATTATTAATGAATAAACATGAACGTACCTATTGTTTTGTGCTGCACACCAACCTATAATAGGAATATTTAAAATTATATAGATACTCTTTTATAAAAGAATACCTTATGTGACATGGGCTTATTTTAGGGCTCTGTCAAAACAGAGCTGTCATTATAATGTCAAAAAGGGAGTTAATTTCTCTCCATCTCCATAGCCCACTCTCCAAGCTATTGTTCCTGTCATCTCTAAGAACCCAAAGTGACTTTTCTGGAGGTGGTTCTTAAAAGACTAAAACACCCTGCTCTTGCCTGCCAAGGGTGACATGCTGGTACACTTGTCTTTCCCTTTGTTGCATCTCTACTGTTTTCCCTTTCTTCCTCCTGCAAATGCTCTCATACCTGTCCTGTGCTTTTCATGGCCATTTGACCATGTGGTTGTCTGCACTCGAGTTCCTTTTTCTAGGTAATTTTGCTGCTGGGGACCATCATCAACTGCCCCTCCCATTGCTAAGAGGGTTCACACTGGCTGCTCAAAGGGCTTGAGGTACATTGCATGAGACCAGTTTCTTGGGCTAAGAATGAGCCAAAACCCTCAGCATCATCCTGTGGCTGTGTACAGCACATCTGCCTGCTCTCTCTGGTGATGCAGTCACTAACAGAGAAGCCAGGGAACACAGATGCAGTAAAAACATCATCCTGTTGGCCTCTCCATGTACACTCAAAACACTTGATGGGTTGGTCCCACAGTTATAATATGCACTTTGGAGCTTGGGAGTTATTTTTTAGCTTTCAGTTTCTCAATGTTTACTTGAAGCCTTCACTCTTAAAAAGTCTCTGAGTTAAGCACGTGGAGCTTCTGCAACTGAAATGCACATATTCATCCCTCCTCTGTTCACCTACAATTTGTAAAAGTGATTTCAGTTCACTTGCTGACCTATATGGGCCCTTGGAGATTTCCCCTAAAATAGCAGAGCCAAGCCAGCCGCCAGCAGATCTGCCCAAGGATCTTGACTGGGTAGGATGTAGAAAATACCTTGACTGAGTGTGAGCACCCATGATGGAAGTCACCATAGAGCCTAGAATGCATTCTCCCTTTTATGTGGACTTCACAAAATCTGAATAATCTTCCAATGTCATTGAGAATCAAATACCCTCAAGGACCCCCAAATACCTTCCTCAAAACTGTCATATTCTGCTATTCCAAACCAAGCTGCAATTAAGACTCTTACTCCACTCTGGTTGTTTTGTCACTTGAGTCCTGTTTAGGAGTTTCACACCACCTTCCCCCCTGCGGTCCCCTCATTATCACGATACTGCAACTGTGAGGAAACCAGGATTACTCTTTCACAGAGTGTTATACTATCTGAGTTTCACTGGTTGTTTCCTCATGGAACCAGTTCACTTACCCTTCTAGCCCCTGTGTTTTCTGTATATTAGAAGTGAACTTCAGTAGGATACAATCAACCAAACAGGAATATTGTACACATAAAAGTAAAAGTAAGCTTTACTTCTAACTGAACCAAAATAATAGGCTTGAACAAGACTGTCCTTGCAAAGGAGAGCACAGGACCCTTGGCATTGCTGCTGTTCAGGTGAACTTTGAGGGAAGGCCACTTCTGCAGTGGCCTGCGTGCTTCCTTCTGTTAGAAAGTCAGCTGTCCTGGTGTTCAGGTTGACTACTGGGTTAATGGTGACCAAGTGGTCTCTCTATTACATAGGTATGGCTTTTCATTTGCAATCAAAAAGCACTTAGTGGGGTGACTATAGGGCATGTACCTTAAGAAACCATGTTCTCCTGTAGTTTTTATTTGTTCTCAAACCCCAGGTGATTCTTGTCAAACCTTGTATTTCCTTGGGGGTTAAAAATGCTTGCTTTCTAAATCTATCACTTAAATATCCTACATAAATTATGTGCATTTTTTTCATAATGAAAAACTTTCTCTCATTCCCCAGGTGTAAACTACAGTCCCTGCTGCAAAGACAGGGCAAATGCTTTCCATTTATTTAGTATTCCAAACAAGGACTTTGAATGACGGTCTCCTCAAATAGGAAAGCAATAGTTTTCTCTCTTTTTAGTGCTGGTGTAGCTTCAACATCATTTACTTACTCAATCCTGTATAATTATTTTTAGTAATTGCTCTTTTTAATGGTGAGCACATTTTTCATATGATCTTATGGTTACATGTATTGTGGCCTGAAAATTTAGCAAATGAATGAAACACTGAAGTCAGTTTCAAAATGAAGGTATTATCCACAGTCTATTTGACCTCAGCTTTACCTTGAAATAACTGAGGACAAATATCACATCTGTACACCCAATGCCTCTTCTGAGGACAGTGTAGAGGTGTGTGCTTCAAGGACCATGGTTGCACTCCCTCTTATGGGTTTTTTGTTTTGCTTTATTTTATTTTCTCCACTTGGTAATATGCAATCTAATTATTTTCAGAATGCTTCAGACTAGGTAAAGCAGTGGGGTTGGTAAATTCAGTCACATTCTGCTACTGGGGAAAGCTTGACATAAAAGGCTTACAGATAGTAAGCTTTTCCTTCATTTACATTCAGCTGAAGAAATACTGAGTTCTGCAGGGTGCCAGATACCATGCTCCTCTTTAGGACACACTGAAGAGGAATATGTGAAATAGAAAAGATATGTCCATGCTTGGCTGGCAAATTAGGTGGCTCTTAAAGGTTAACATTTTATTAATACTACTGTGTTTTTCAAAAATATCATCCTTATTATCAAGCTGGACAAAGTAGAGCATAACTACAACCCCAAAACCCTGGGGTCCCATCTGAGATAGGAGGATCCCAAGTCTGAGTTCAGCCTAGACAACGTGGCAGCTTAAGCACATTTTGTTTCAAAATAAAAATAAAAAGGGCTGAGATGTAGCTCAGTGTGAAGGTCTGGGGTTCAATCTGAAAAAAATTACATGTGTCATCATGAAAGGTAACTATAAATATATAATGAAGTTCCTAGTTATGTTCTGCCTATTGGCTTTAATGAGAATGGAATAAAGGCAGCTGTGAAATTGTGTCCTTGTAAGTGAGAGCTATAACAGAGATATTGTGGTGGAAAGACACAAACCTAGGGGGCCTTTGCAAGGTTTGATGCATTTCTGTTGCCCATCCCTGAGAAGTCCCAATGTGACATCTTCAGTCTCGTGTGTGCTGGGATGTAGTCATCTTGATCACTTTTAGACCTCATAAGAAGAAAAAAATCCAAACATTCTGATTGTTATGGTTTGTGTCTAGGTGGCCCCCCAAGCCTTATGCACTCATGGAGGCAGCTGTATCTAGCTTGTGATTGGTTCATTGCCTAGCTCTGGGATTGGTTGTGTGAGTGCTGCACCCACCCAGGGGCAGAGCCAGCATGCAACATAAAGAAAGGAAGAAAGCATGTCTTTCCCCCCTTTTTGTGCTTTCCCTCTTGCTGCTTGTGGCTGCCATGAATGGCTGCCCCTCAACCACACCACCCTGCCTTGGAATGAAACCTCCAAAAACTGTAAACTAAATAAACCTTTCCTTCCTTCATTTTGGGCATCAGGTATTTTTTCTCAGCAATGAAAGAAAAGTAACCGAAACACTGATGTTGACAGAATCTGCAACTATTGCCCAGAGTTCCAAACAGCTCTCTCCTCTCAAAATGGTGGCTAAATGAAGAATGTGGTTGAGAACAAAGAATATGAAGTTCTCCACCAAAAATAAAACTACCTCATTCAGAGGAAAATTGGAGAATTTAATTATTCTAATCATCAAAATTAAATTATAACATATTAAGGGATGTTTAATCTGAATGTGGATGTGAGTGTTAATGATAAAAATTAAAGACATTCTGTTTGCCACAGCAATATACATGCACCCACGTTTATAGCAGCACAGTTTGGAATAGCTGAACCTCAGAAACAACCCAAATGCCCATCAACTGAGGAATGGATAAAAAAGATGTGTTTTTTTTATATAATGAGGTACTACTCAGTCACAAAAAAGGATAAATTTGGGATTTTATAGGTCAATGGATTCAACTTGAGACCATACTCATAAGTGAAATAAATCAGCCTCTAAACATCACATTGTCTCACTAGTGTGAGAAGCTGAATGAGTAAATAAGATCCAAAATGTATACTAGATATTGTGAATTGAGAAGAAACTGTTCAAAAGAAAACAGAAACTATGATGGGGAAATGAGAAAGGAAGGAAGGGAGGAGGAAAAATATATGTATACACACAAGATAGTTGAGATAGTAATACAGCTAGTTTCTTTCAGATCATTGAAAAGAAAGGTTTGTGCTAATATTGTTTGGACAATATTTCATGCCTATGTCTTTTACTCTGAGTAACTATTATGAAGATAACAATATGCAATATATTAGTTATCTTGTTTTAAAGTCTGTTTTTTTTTTTCTTTCTCTTTGAAAATAATAATAAAAAAATTAAAGAGAGACTCCATGGAGGCAGTTTCTACTCCAATTTATATTTTGGCCAAACAAGTTCAAAAATACTCAGAAGCAGAAGTTTCCAGGACAGCAGGAAAAGCCCACCTCGGGTTTGGGACTCACACCCAGGCAGGATGAGCAGGCAGGTTCTCTGTACTTCCCTGACCTCCTCTTCCTCTAGTTGTGTTGAAGGGGTGGGGGCATGATTTCCTGAACACATTTGGCTGTTGTTTATGATCTTACAAAAGGAGTCATTCTGGGTGGGGTCTCTAAGTTGAATAGGAAAGCAGACCTGAAAGGTAATTTTGCTTGATAAACTTCTAAGGTATGCATTTGAGAATGATTTCTTGGTCCTGCTTCTCAGCGATAGTTTACTTCATCTCATGCATCCCTCCTCTCCTACAAAGCAAACAGCAGTGCAGTTTATTCAGTATGGCAGGTATTCTCTCAGATAGGCATGAAAAATTACTTTGTTCTGGATGGCCCACGGTGTGGAATATGTGGTACTGAAATCCACAAAGCATGTTTCATCAATGCTTATTCAGTTTGTCCTTTCAATAAGTAAGTGTTAAGCATCTGTGTGTGTGGTGTCACACCAGAGTTTAGCAGTTTCCTCAACATCTTCTTTACCAGGCACTGTCTACACAATCTTTAGCCATCCACAGAAATGGATGGTGATTTTATTTTGGGGCTCATGACAAAAGAATTTAATAATCTCATCTGAGTGGCTCTCTCCATCATCTGCAGCTATTATTATCCTTACTAAATAGATCACAACTCTGGCAAATATGAACACTAAAATCTTGCAAGTGAGGAAGCATACCAAGCGGCATGCTTTGATTACTGCTCTGGCCAACGCTTTGCATCGCTAACCAGGTCATCTGGAGAGCATGGGCCTGCAGATCCCCAGGGAAGCCTGTCAGGCGATTCCTGTTTTCATTCCTGTGAGCACATATTAAAGATAAATAGCATGGGCGCTGGAATGTTAAATTTCCTCAGGAGGACATTTCAGTCTTTCTTTGTTTGAGAGCAAGACCCCCAGCACCTTCTAAGCAGATGCGCTCAGAATTCAGGATTAACGGCTTCATGAAACTAGGTTAAGGAACTTTGTAAAAGGTAAGTTTGCTCACACAATTCCCCCAACAGGGACATGTCATTCTGCTGAGGCCTGGATGGAATAATAGAAACAATGTTAGCGTTTCTTTTCTGATGTCTGTCAGGGGCTGACAGATGTATAAACCAGGCTCCATTTTCTCATAAAGAACTATGTTGTGTCAGAGCACCCTGGGGACAATCACCTGAAAAAGTGTGAGGGAACTGGGAAATTGCCCATTATAAGCTGGCAGGGCTCCACCTGAGAAATGCACTCAGACAAGTAGGCCGGTGAGTGGAGAGACATCAGCTCAAATGAACTGTGACCACAAACAAAAAAGTGTGAGGTCCCCACTGCAGTTCACATCCCAAAGGAAGCCCCACGCGGTGGTCAGCAAGGTTCATAGCCTGTTCTGCAAACTGGCCATAACAGTGCTCAACCTATGGAGCCAGAGGAGCCTTGAAAATCTGAAGCCTACACTTCTATTTGAAGGGTGAAGTGTATGATTGAGGCAGGGTGGAATCTAACATAATGCAAATGAGAGCAGTGAAGCCATTTGTTCACGGTCAAACCATTGCTAGAACGCACACCTGGCGTGGCACCTGTAGAGCTGTAGACTGAAAGCGGTCAGGAACAGTGATTCTCCCAATGTGTAGATGCATCACCACTCAAAATCTGCTTATAAAGTAACATCGGCTTGAGAGGATGTATGTGAGGCAAATGTTATTGCTTTCATGGTTGTAAGGAGGTAACTGGGTGGCCAAGTGTTAAAATTCTAGAATTAAAACCTCCATGTCCTGGGTCCTGGTCTGGAACTAATGGTTCTGTACTGGATGGAAAGTTGATCATCAAGGCATGATTTTCTGCAGTCAACTGGACCTGGCTCACTGGTACTTCCTGAATTGCTGTCCAAAATCTTTATTATTATTAAATAACTGGTACCTAAAAACAAAAACTATAGACATATCTTGGGAATACCATGTGATGTTTTGATAAATTGCATATATTGCAGAATGTGTAAATCAGGTGAACCATATTTGTTGCCTCAAACATTTATCATTTAACTGTGAAATTTAGCATTTTCTTGCAGCTCTTTGAATGTATACTTATCCTTGTCTGTAGTCACCTTACTCTTCAATAGCACTCCAAAACTTCTCAGTACTATCAACTATAGCTTAATAATATAGCTTAATATTATCAACTGTAGCCCTGTGACCAACCTGTCTCATCTCCCTCTCCCTTCTCTTTCAGTCTCTAGTAATCATCATTCTACTTTCACTTCTATGAAATCCACTTTTTCATATTCTGCATATGAGTGCAATCATGTGGTACTTGAATTTCTGTGCCTGGCTTATTTTATTTAATGTAATGACACCATTTTCATCCATGTTGCTTCATATATTAGGGTTGCATTATCTTTACGGTTGAGTAACATTCCATTGTGTGTATGCACCACATTTTCCTTATCCACTCATCATTTGATGGACACTTAAATTATTTCCATTTCCTGACTACTGTGACTAGTGCAGCAATCTACAGTAAACATGAGAATGAAGCTGTCTCTTGGACATATTAACTTCATTTTCTTTGTATTTATATTCAATCATAGAATTGCTGGATCATATGGTAATTTTATTTTTAGTATTTTGAGGAACCAGCATACTGTTTTTCATAATGGCTGTCCTAATTCATATTCCTGACTACATAGTTTGAACTGAATCTCCTCTTTAGAGAATTACTCTACTGCTTTTAGGGATCCCACACTATATATAGCATCTTATGGAATTTTTCAGTTGTTTCAATTTAGATTTTTTTATATATATATTATTAACTCCAGGAGGGCAGAGCTTTGTTTTTCAATCCAGGTGTACCTGGCTTACTACTGAGCACATCACCGATAATTAAGTCATGGATAGAAAAACAGGTTGAACTTGATGATTTCACCCTTTGAAATGAATGTTTGGCATAATCAGAAGCATACGCAATTTTCTATAATGACTCCAATCTTACCAGATGAATAACCTCTGCTTACAACAGGTGTCCCCCCCAAATCTGTTTCTCAGACACTAAATTTCACTGGAAATATATCCTTGCTCTTGTCATTCTACATATTCTCCAAAAGTGATTTTAACTCCTCCTATGATTTCAACTTTTTAGACCTCCCAGTATATATTTCTGGCTCAGAATTTTCCCTTGTGCTCTCAACTCCTGCATCTATTTCCACCTTTAAGTCTCCATGTCCCCTGGACTTAAATACATCCACAATGAAAACCAGAAAAGATCTGAGGGGAAAAAATTAAAGTTAACCCATTTTTCAGTTTATACCCTTGTACTAAGCAACCAGCAACCCAAAGGTAGAAATGAACCCGATTCATCTTCTTATGGCCAGTGTGTACCAGAATCTGGAACAAGGCGGGAAATAACTCTGTGAATGGGTAAGTTAACAAACACCTGATGTGTATGAGATAAGTTCCTATAGAGAACTGTTTAAAAAGGATGTTCTTTCCCCTAGAAGTTTCCACACTATCTTGTCCTATGCTGTGCCATGCATACTGGCGAGAGTCTTCGGGTTGAGATATTTATCCAGATCCTACTCCCCTACCTCCACACCACCACAGACGTCTCCATACATGCAGGCACAGTTGCCACAGTAGCTCCTCTTCCTACCTGGAAATGACTTTGTTCAGGCTGAGAAGGCCTGTTGGGTTTTGTTTCATCCTTCCAGCCCCCTCCCCCACAGAGCTGGAACGTTTCAGTGTACCCGCCTTTGGCTTCTTGTGACAAATCTTGCAGCCTCCAGTTTTCCTCTCCATTCTTTATTGGAAGAGTCATAGTTTTGCCCAGAATTGCAAAGTGGATGCTTCTGAGGACAAAATTGGAGAGGGGACTCTTCTTTGACTTAATCTTCTTTTATGAGTGAAAACATTGGCTTCAAAGTTAAATGTCAAAAAAATCACAGAAATAGATTTGTTTGTAGGGTGGGCTGGTGGGGCAGAGTAATAGCAAAGATTTAAGGGGAAATATTTTTATCAAAACAATCACTCATCCTATATTCTAAGGACCTCAAACTGTAATATTTTTGTCTAAATCCACACTAAAATGTTGACAGCTGCTCCAGAACGTGCTTCAAATTCCACTATGATATTATAATTTCCCCGCATTCAACCATCCATTTGCTTTCATTTCTGTTGTTTTTATCCCTTTGCTGACTACGAAAAGAATGTTCTGTGTGCATTAACAAGAAGAGGAGATAAAGGGGCATCGACTAATCGCTGAGCGAATGCCCAGAAAGGGGGCATTTGGTGAAGTGGTCCAGGGCCAATTTCCTCTGGAGGTGAGAAGTTGTGTGCCCCGCCCCCAACCCAGGACGAGCAAGCGAGTCGGGTTCGGTGACCTCCTGTGAGGTGAGGGAGAAGGGAGCTGCTTTTCTTCCCGGGGTTCAGTGGGAGGCTGTCCGGGTGAGAGGTGAGCCCAAGGTCATGAGCAGCAGCCAGCGGTGGGCAGACAGCCGAGGGCGAGCAGAGACTGACGCGAGTGGGCGCGGTGACAATGACAGCGCAGCCCAAGGAACCATTGCTCAGGAGCAATCATGTGCAGGCTGGAGGGCGCGGTCCCTTCTCTCCACATGGGAAGGAGTGGAGCCTCATGTCGCAGAGCTAGTGCAGTGGCCCAGGACCAAGGCCGGTGCTGGAGCAGAGCCTTCCACCGGACAGTGGGCGGGCTTGGGCTCTCTCACCCGGTGCAGGTGGAGAGGGGCCAAGTGAGTGGTCTCCCAGCATCTCCACTGGCCCCACATTTGAGCACTTCAGCGTGCATCTCAGCTGGACTCTGCTCCCCAGGGGCCCAGAGGGATGGGGAGAAGGCAGAGGTGGGGGTGCGGAGACAGATGGACGGAGATATAGAGAGGCAGAGACACACAGTCAGAGCCAGAGAGAGCGTCAGAGAGGAGAATGAAGGTTGGAGGAGGCTAACAGGGAGATTCCCCGGCAAAGATGGTCAGGAGGAAGCCTCCCTCATGAAGCATTTTGCTTCCTGTTTTTACTCCATGGCTTCCTTGTAACTTTTTTATTTTTTTTTTATTTTTGGTAACTTGGATAAAACCCATGACCTCACACTTCCTTTTAACTCTTTTTACAAGTACATTTAATGCAAACGTTTTTTAAAGATGAGGGAAAAGACATAGAGTCCTGAAAAGTGAGTTACACCAGGGCCCCTCCTTGGCTCCCTTCCTTGACACTGGCCACCCTTTAGTTCACTAACAGGTCCTCTGGGTAAATGAATGATGTGTCTTTCACCCATTCCTATTGAGTCAAGTGTTATTTGGCAAAGACACCTTGGTGCTTCTTGGAATGTGTTATCTTTATTTTATTTAAAGGTAATAATCATTTATTTAAATGGGGAGCCTGTGAAGCAGCACATAAGAAGTGCACAGCTTGGGACCAGGGCGCATGGTCACAGGCATCAAGGACTCACTGTCCTGAGTTAGCACACTGGCCTGGTTCCTGAAGTATGCATGGAACACACACATGATTCAGTTTCACTGGCCCTGTGTCCTTATCCAAAGAAAAAAAGGGTAAACACTTTAGATTAAATGAAAAAAAAATACTTTTCCAGTGTGTATAGCAAAATCAAGTACACATTATGTATTTTTTATTTTTTTTAGTACCTGGGATCAAACTCACGACCTTGCACTTGCCAGGCAGGCACTTGCACCACTGAGCTAAACCCCTGGCCCATGTACATGTTATGATCAATCACATTAATCTCTTCTACTCCTTCAACCCTGAAGTGTTTTTCAGGGTCATGGATGAAGACCAAAGATGGGTCACACACCTTCCAAACTTTCCCCAAATAGCAGGAGATCTCGGACACATCACACCATTTTGAACAGTGGAGCACATGGAGTGATTGTTTCTTGGGCACACTCTCTGAAGCGAATGAGACTATGTCCAGCTAAAACAGTTTTTATTGAGTTGTAGAATTCTGACATTTCAGGAAATGAAATATCTATGCTCTACCTGGTATAACTTGGATCATTTTAACATGCTCATGTCCTCTTTCCAGAATGAAACCTTCTTTTTTCACCTGATCCAACTAAGAATTCCTATCTTCTTATTGATCATTTTAGTTTTACTTTCCACTAGAAAGAAACATTACATGAATATTGCATATCCAAAGATTCGTTAGAGGGGAAAATAAACTTGCCCCTTCTACTCACAGGGTGCTTGCTGACATTTTCCACCTGTGGGTCCAGTGTCACAGTGGACAGAAAGGAGATGATGACTTCTAAGGACTTGCTCTCCAGGCACCTGCCTGAGGTTTGCTCCTTTGCTCACACTTTATTTCAGGTTGTCTTCCTCCATTTTATGCCCACAGGGTACCCAGTCAGCCTGTGCTTATGTGGACACATCTGTTGTCCATCAAGAGCCTGCTTTCCCTTCTCATCAGAAGCCACTGGATATGGGAATCACATTAGGCTTAGAAATTTGATCATCAGATTCATGTTCATTCTTTTAATCCAAAAGTGAATTTTAGGAAATTTTAGATCTTCAAGGCTTTTCAGTGCTGGGCAATAATGACTAAAATGAATATTGTTAACTTTAGAATATAAACATCAGTGTAGACATAGTTAATGAGTTCATCTTTGACAGATCATATATTCTACCGACTATCTGCATATGGGGAATCGACTCTCGAGGGTTATGTTCTTGGACTGTTCCATGTTTACCAAAACTGGGGCCATTGAGCACAGGGGCTCTTTTCCATACTTAAATGAAATCTGTAGTGATAGCCTTTCCCTGCAGGGTAGCTAAGGTCTTCTGACTGAGAGAAGTCAATTGTTTCCCCAGTTGTATCTTAAACAGGTTGTAAATGAGTCAGTCATAATTGGCCTGAAATCTAGTATATTTCATTTTTATCATGGTGTTTTACAGTTACAGCCTCAGTGAATGACTGTGCACTTGCTTGACCTTTGAGAAAAAGCACCAACAGGTGAGAGCTTTTGCTCTGAGTCTCATCCTCCTTCTGCAGCAGGGAGGGCATTCCCTAACCTCCTCCTGCATGCAGGGGCCTATGTGTAGTCAAGTCGTCCACACTGCCATGCTCCTTTGTGAGGCACGGTTTTAAACATGGCCGTATAGAAATGGCAAAACCATAAACAAGGGGTTTCTACAGAGGACCCATGTGTCATTGACTCTAAATTTTGTGAGATGTGATAAAAAAATTACAGTGGTTCTTTATTTTTAAAAATTACTACAGTAAAGGGTACATCACTATTATTCCCACTCAGAACACTTCCCCTCATACTGGACACACTTGTCCAGGGGATGCTATTCCTCTTGTCCATCCTGCACGGGCTGGTTGACTTCAGGATGTTCACCTGTCTTGGTTTTGGCACCATGTAAAACTGGGACTTGGCACCTTATGTTCTGGTGGCCCCTGTTTTAAAGGACTCACCCATAGTCAGTTTACACTGTGCTTCTCACACTGTCCTAGCTCTTGCAGTGTCTGACCCTGTCGCTGCTTGTCATGTGTGGGAGCTTTGCTGGCTCCTAAGGTTTGCTGTTCTGGATGGTGCTGGCACCAGACTCTTCTGTACGTGTTTCCCTGACCTTTTTGTGGACATGTTACTTGACTGAACTGAGGATTGGTGCTTTCCTCAGACCTGTGTGGTCATCTTCAGAGTCAGTGCTGTGAGGGGTCCACCCCTCAGTTTCTCCAGTGGATCCAAGCCTTTCTTTAAATGCTGTGAACTAGGTTCTAGGACCTTGAGCATACATGGCAAAGACAACTTTAGAACCAGAGTCAACTGCTTTAGATACTGGGTTTATTGAGTACATTGAAGTGGCAGGTTGATCATAGAATCATACTACCAAAGAGTTTAACCTGTCTTATTTGATGGCACTTCATGAGTCCCCCTACATGGCACGTGAGATACCATAGTGTGGCCCATTTGTAAATGGTTGGAGGGGATGCCAGCAGTGTATGGTGCCGGTTTCTAGAGTTTCCGTCACAGAATTCTTAGGGTGAGCACATGATCGTGGAGCTCATGTCATGCTTCTACCTAAATGAGACAGCACAAGCTGATAGGACATTCTTTCAATGTGTTACAAATTCTTTTTAACTCATACATTTGATTTTCTCAATGAGAAAATAATTCCTCGGAATTCATAAGTCAAGTACACAGATGTAGGCCTGTATGTGCATTATTCTTTTTTGACTCCAGTAGGATGCCTGTCAATGGTACCCAGAGTTGATTCATCTTTCGGCATCTTCTCTGAGTTCAATAAAAGGTGATCACTTTCATTTCCATGAGCAGAGACAGCAACTCCTGAATAAACACACAGTGCTTCACACATCACTCTTCAGCTCAGCCTCTGTACCCCACTCACATAGGGCCAGGGCTGGATTCTGACCTGTTTTGTGGCTGGAAATCAGTGATGACAGCAGGTTTGACGTATAGCAGAGAGGAAAGTCTGGACCAGGGACTCGCGGACACGCCTTGGGAGCTGGAGGATGGGCATGGCGTGAGGTTTAGTGAGACCTGTGGCTCATGGAAATGTTGACCATAAATTGGAAAGAAGAAAAGGGCAAGTTCAACGTCAACCTCCCATTTATTTAGAGCTTTAGAAACATTTGAAAAGAACATTCTTTAACTCCCCAAAGTTCTTTTAAAATCCAAATTCAAGTCAAAGATACAAAAGTGACTGCCTTGCTTGTGGCGCTGGTTCAAGGTGGAGGTCAGCGACCGGGCCTTGAAAGTCCATGATGACTGCTTCCTCTGTTTGGCTGAGTGTAATTGTTTCTAGAGTTAGGTGTGCCATATGCCTGCTTCCATATGTGTTTCAGAGTTACACTGACCTTTCTTCTGGCACTGTATGAAGTGTGCTGGATTCTGGGAACAGAATTTCTGCAGAGTTGAGAGAAGAGAAACTTCACCATATAAAGAGAAAGATTTATAGCTCAAAACCCCTTGTGAAGGCAGCATTTCAGTGAAGCCCTCTGGGGTCCCACTGTGCACAGCCTTGTCTATCCAGTTTTTGTTTTCTTTCCCCTCCTGCTTGGAGCTGGTTCCTGAATCAGTCCTGGCTCCCCTCCAGCTCGGGTTCCTGGGCAAGCTTTTGGGAACATTCCTGTCAGATGACCTTGAGTGACCTGCTGAGCGTCACTCCTGAGCATGGACTTGAACACAACAAACACATACCCTTTAACATAAAGAATTATACCTTTCATTGCTGCCAGCCACTCTGACAGTCCTCCCAGAAGTCATGCTCGATTCCTGAAACATCTCCTTGTTCTCATGGCTCAACAAGTCGCCAAATATCATGAGCGTAACAGCCAAGTGATTCCCTCACACAGAAGGTAATGTAGCAGAAGTTGTGGCTAGGGCTGTGATGACCTGGATCTGGCCCCAGTTTCACCCTAACCAGGCAGCTCTGGAGCTGCGAGTCTGTCTTGGCCCAGCTGTCTTCTCTGGAAATAGGAAGAAGTTGGTCTAGATGATCTCTATTCCAATCTGTGATTCCATCCTATCTTCTTTCCTGCTGTGACTGGGCTCCAGGAGACAGGAATGCTGCAGATGACTACTTCTTAGAGTCTACAGTTTCTGGAACTTGTTATTATGTATGACTCTAAAATATAGGCTTCGAAATGCCCTGGCAGAACAGAGACCCTCTCGTATGTAGCCACCCAAGATGACTGAAACAGGAAGCTGTCACTTAAGTCCATTGGTTTATGCTGTGGCATTTGCATGGGTCAAAATGGAAAGCATCCTTTGAATGCATTTGAAAATGCTCTTCTCTTTTTACATTGATAAAGGCTGCATATTAGAATGGCAGGTTGAAATTTTTCTCTCGTGAAATAAAAAACATCTTTGCTTGCTAACATCCTTTGATGTGTCTCTGGCAATGGGGACAGTAAATATAATGAGAGCATTCTATAACAAACATTTTGTCAAAGTCAGGCCCAAATAGCTCCTGACAGTAAATCATTCTGAGTTTTAACACATGCAGACTTTCGAAGTACTCTTTTTTCACCAGACATACTATTTTCTCCAGGACTACAATGCAAGTGCACACAGTCTATGAAGCCTTCGAATTTGTCTTGCCATTGAGAAAACCCAACCCTGTTCTTTCTCAAAGAGACACACAGAAAACCTGGTGACTCCCTCTGTCCTTGTAGCCCTGGGCCGAGCCATACACAGCCCTGAGTGCCCCTATCTGTTGTGCCATAGCTATGCCGTGCCCTGACCCCTACAGGAAGTCCATCCTGATGCCAGGTTAACCAGATCACTTTCTTGCTTCAAATTCTTTCATAATTCATCTATCAAGGTCTAATTCAAAGCCTGGGGTTTTGGAAGCAAGACATTTCCTTAGCTGATCTTGGCACCTTCCTGCTGCTGCTCACTGGCTCAATTTCTGCTGCTGCTTCCCCTCCACATGTGAGCCATGCCCTGTGGCCTCTTCAGGGGCGTCTCCACTGCTAACCCCTAGTGTGCCTTGCACACTCCCTCCTGGGCCTCTCACATCCTTGAGGCAAGGCCAGATCTGACTTTCCAGACTTCACATCTTGTCTGGTTCCAAAACCTAGGGAGCAAACCTAGCAAATAGAACATGCTACCATAGGGCAAGTCTCTTAACACTTGCAAGAAAAGAAGGTTTTGAGCTTGGCTTCCATGCAGCTGTACTAGTTAGGGAAACGCATGTAAGTTTCCACTATGGAACAGGGGATCAAAGCCTCCACATGACACAAGCTACGAAGTGAATTCTGAAAATTGGCTGAAAGCCCCAAAATATGCCCCCCAAAATACATTTAAAAAGGAAGCAAAACAAAAAAATCAGACTTGATTATTTCTCCTCAGATTATGCATTTGCTATGTGTAACATGACCCAGTGTGTTGGCAGAACATGCAAGCCCTTTGATAGCATTCTCATGGGCTCTTGGAGAGACCATTAGCCAGTGATGAGGAGTTGCACCTTGGCACTCTCCAGCCTAGGATTTGGCAAGGCAGCTACCTTAGGAATGGGAAACTGGTGTGCCTCCTCCTCTAACCTTGAGCTTTAAAACTTGCCAGACCAGAAGGAGAAGCTGGCTGTGGTATGGAATCCAGGTCTGATCATCCTGAATCTTGTCCAGCTGCCATTTCCGCTTTGCTTTGTTCCAACACAACATCCAAAGTCTATTCTAATCTAAGAAGCAGGGTACTATCTCGGAAATGTTGCTGGTCTTCTGCATGAGGACATGGATTGGGGATTCCCTTTCTCATTGGTGTCTTTTCCTCCCAGATTACCCAGGCCCCAAAAGCTTGCTGTTTGCTTTAAAACCTTCAACTTTCACTTGTGAACTATAGTTTTCATGCCAGTGATTCCTATTATCATATTATCATTGACCATGTCCACAAACATCTGCACTGTCTCCAGGTATCTACTGGATGACTGATTACCTCCAAAACAGCCAACGTCTTCCCTGTGGAGCAGCCTTTGTTCTCATCATCCGGCAAAGGACCAGCCTGATCAGGCTGTCCTCTCCCCATCTTTCTCTCCCTTAGCCTCCAACCTTCTAGGTCCTTCCCTTTGAAAGAGAAGGACCTCCTGCTGTCCCCTGTCATTCTTCTCAGACTCTAACTGTGATGGAAGCTAGCTGCTCTTTCAACTCAAGCCACCTTTCCTCACACCAGCCTGGGATCCCCCAGAACATGAATCCCCTAAAGCAGTTCTTCACTCAGTATTTTTCTAGCTAAGAGAAAAAAAAAGCAAAGTAGATATTACTAGGATAGCATAGAATTTCCTAGAAGCCATGTCCACACTGCTTAGACTGGAATTAAAGGTCTCCAACAATTGCCCTGGGACCACCATACCCCTTCACTTCTCCCACCTCATCAGGAATCTCCATTGTGGCCACTGACCTGTGCCATACCTTAGGAAATACTCTCTGTTCCAGCCCCCAGTCACACTATGTCCCCATGCCCATCTGACCAAACACATGATTCCAGAAAGCTAATTAATTTTGTCACCAGCCAAATTCATCTCTGGTCACTGTGTTTGTTGGTCCCATCCCTAGGCCATTTGTGCTTCCTGACTGGTCTAACCTGATTCCTCCTGAAACTGATTCTGTAGAGCAGTGAGGTCACTCAGTAATGAACCCCATGGTGTTCACACCTTAGCTTTGCTGTGGGGACAGCCAGGTGCCAGTATGTGCTCAGGAACTGAGGTTGTCCTATAGTCAAATGTCCTGATGTATTGTTCCACTTTACCACTAGTTAGTCATTTACTTTTAATTTTATCTTATACCGTGTTTTTATTAGAAACCATCTTGGGTCCTTTGGAAAAGTCAGGAAAGTACACATATATTATGATTCTGCCATAAACCTATTTCTGTCCACTCAGATAATGTACTACAAAGGCAGTAAGTATCAAACAAATATTTATCAGAAGATGAAATGTATCATCCAGGAAAGATATGTTATTTGTAATCTCCAGTTTCACTGTTTGAAGAAAAAGTGATGTTTAATAATATCAGTAAAATCAATCAGTTGTTAAGCAAAAAATATTGAAGATCCAGAAGGCAAAAGATAATATATCAACTAAATTAAATGAAAAATCATCTCACAAAGTAAGTATCTTAAAACTCTAGAGAAACTCACATTTACACATTACCTTGTGCTAATCGTGGAGCATAAGACTGAAGTTAGTCCATTAGTGGAGCTATTTGAAAATGGAGAGTGAGTGAACTGTCAAGTTTAGAGTTGCTTTGGTGCTTCCATCATGAAAAATTATGTGGTGAAACACAAGTTAGAAATTAAAATTAAGAGAGAAAATGTTTAAATTCTAAATATTATACTTATTAAAGGACCATTTACTGGTCTACCAGAATTCCCTTATGTTCTCATCTACTTTCTACATAGCAGCCAATAAAGGCAGCATACTTGTTCTCATCTCATGAGGAGGGAACAGAGCCAGAAAGGATGGGTGACTTTCCCCCAGAATGCTACTAGCGCATATGAGGGACAGGGACATTACATTATGTTCTGTGGACTAGAAGTCCTGGGTGCATTCCAATGGTCTACAAAGCCACTCCTAATTTCTAAACCTATCGGTTCCTGTGTTCACTTAGAATCTGAAGGAGTTCCTGAGAATAGTGTAAATAAAGCAGTTGCTTTCCCCAGATAGGAGGTAGCAGCAGGTAGTGCAAGGAGCATTCTATACACACCCTCCCACTGCTGCTGTCAGGTCCAAAGGAGGCCTGCGAAGACTAACAGAGTGGCTGCTGTAGACTTCTACCTCAGCCCCTGGTCTGCATGAGTCTTTAGACTAGACCATCATTTGCACATATGAACAGGCAGTAGTTTAAAAAACCTCATGTAATTCACTGAACTTATATTTTGAAGGAAGGTTGAACTTGTTCCACAGACATACAGAGGAGAAGGCAAGTGAAACCCAGGACTGGCAATGTGTTGGTCAGCTATCTGTCCCTGAAATAAAGTACCTGAGATAATTAACTTGTGAGAGAAATGGTTTGTTTTGGCTCATGGTTTGGGAGGTTCCAGTCCAAGACTGGGTGGATCCCTTGCTTTGATCCTCTGGTGTGGGTGCTGGGTGGTAATGATGGGGAGTGTGTAGTGGAACAAACTTCTCAGGAGCCAGGAAGCAAAAAGAGAGAGAAGAGGCCAGAGTCTCATAGTCCCCTTCAAGACACCTTCAATTATCTAAGGGCCTCCCACTAGCCCCTCACCTCTTAAAGATCCCATCATCTCC
Source organism: Cuniculus paca (assembly GCA_004365215.1). NCBI lineage: Eukaryota > Metazoa > Chordata > Mammalia > Rodentia > Cuniculidae > Cuniculus > Cuniculus paca. The sequence continues at coordinate 3,387 of RJWT010008304.1, read as the reverse complement.
CTATAGCTCCCTGGGGACCCAGCCTTTACTACATGGACTTTTGAGGGACATTCAAGATCCAAAATATAGCAGGCATTGATTGAGAGCCTCCTATGGACAGAGTGTGGTTGTTTGAATGTGAGTATCTGTTACCGTCACCTGTTTGTGACCTGTAGATGATGATGGGCGATTGATATGGAAGTCCTTACATACTAAATTGCCTAAGTCCCAGACACCTGCTCAGCACACCGGTTTGCTCACAGCAGTGTTTTCTTTGTTTTATTTCCTCTAGTTACAGGTGATAATGCAGATGGATATAGTCTGCAAATCATAACTATCCAAACTATTAATAATATGATCAATCTAGCAAACAAAAAGAAAAGCCTGATTACATGTGATTTTAATTGATTCAGTGGATAACAATAATGTTGATTCCTAACTCAAACACATAAGGAACAATAAATAGTCTCCAATCTAGAAACATGTAGAACCCAGGGCAATGCTAATCTCCAAAAGAAGATGGTGTTGACAACATCATAAATGAATGGCAAGGTGGATCACAGAGAGGTGCTAGAGACATTGTTTTGTACTTATTTCTTGTGATATTAATAGGTGTTGGTGAAGAAAGAATTTTTGTAGCAAATGGAGTTGGAAAACATGGGGTTAGTTTTTAGATTTTGTTAGCAATGGGATGGTTAGCATGTGTGATAAACTGATGTCACCTGTCATCTCAAGTTGGGGAATGTAGTGAAGTGGTTTGAATTCATATGAAGGTATCAAGAGAGCTCTAAAATCCATGACATCTTAACCATCTTTTAAAAATCCAGCAAATTCTGAACTTGGAAGGACTTGTGGTATGAGGGTTCTAGCCCTGGTGCTGGAAGGTGGTTGAAGAAGAACTAGGCTGGATCGAGCCACCTGGATCTAAAGCGTGCTATGCTGCCATCACCTGGCTGGTTGCATGGCCAGTGCCCTTTACTCCCCTGTGAACACAAAGTAGGTAGAGAGGACTCCAGCCCTGTGCTCCACCCAGGACTAAAATGAATAACAAATAAAATGAGGTGAGGAATCCTACAAAAGAATTTATGAATTTTTGAAGAAATTTTATCCTAAAGTCAAATTATTGGGCCAAGGGTGAAGACAAGGTGTTATTTACTTTTAATAAACAATTTCATGGCCATTTTCAACATGATTGTATATTCTCAGAATTCTGCTTCAATAGATATTTAAAACACCTACTTTCATCATGTAGAAATTCAATAAAGTAGAAGTAAAACTAAAATTTCTACAAACCGCTTTGCATAGTCCTGTTCCTTGGTTTGGTATTATTATCTATAGCTAAATTAAAAACAAGAAAAGAGCCAAACTTATCTGGAAAACTATTATACATATCTGGATGAACAATAATCTGGCCTTTTATAAGCAAAGGCTGTGAATGAAAGTAGAAAATGTCTGCAAGACTTCACTCTGTGATATCTAACTGTGGCATCTGCTCTGTCCCCTGCCTGTGTCCGCATGAGTCTGGAATTACACGGCAGCTGACAAATCAAATATTGAGGCTCACAGTGCTTTATCAGAGGATGTTCCTTGGCACCAGAAAGATGAATGAATCACACGATGGAAATGGCATCTATTGAGAGTTAAGAAACGCATTGTGATTTTGTCTCTGTTTGCCTGTTGGAAAAAAGGAATAAGAACAGTCAAAGACCACACACGGTGACAGACAAAACTTCACCATGTGCCCAGCTCTTTAGACACTGGGCCGTGTAGTAGGTGTCTGTTGGCTAGCGAGCCAGTGAGTGCACACTAGAAATGCCATCCACAACCCTCTCCTGTGATTCCCTCGTAACACGCAACACTCGGGGCATTCTCTATTTAAGGATGGTATCTCAAGAGGTCCTGAGGTCAAATGGAAATCTACGTCTCGGTTTTGGCCAAAGTTAAGCACAACAGTCTTGTGTGATATTGTGATGTAGGAAAGATCCAGAGAGAAGAGATGACACAGTGAGCAGCAACAGATGGGGTAAGATGGATGAGAGGAGAGGACCCAAGGTCCTGTTGCCCAGCCTGAGAACCGCTCCAGGACATAGAGGTCTTGACAGTAGTCCACCAGAGCCACAAGGCAGAGCTGCATATTGGGAAAGGCATATACAGAAGAAAGAAAACCGAAACAAAGGTGCTGAGGTACTGGCGAGAGACTGCATCCACAGATCAGCTAGTGAATATTGCATTTAGCTCAACGACTTCAGTCTGTTTCCCAGCTCGTCACTGTTGATAGAAAGGCACTGTTTGTTTGCTTGTTTGTTTTTCATTAGTCACTGCCCCTAGCCAATTCTGTTCCCTTCCATATTATGCCCAGGTTCTCTGTGGCCCACAGGTATGAGGGGCGGTTTTGCTGGGGTGTAGAACTCTGCACCTTGAACTCGCACCTCAGGCCTCTCCTGTCCCCACCTCCAGAATCCCCTGAACTCCCAAAGCTGCTGTTCTTTCTGAGAAAACTCGCGTCACCACACAGTTCAATGTTCTCTGATTGATCCTGGTCCTCGTCACACCCTCACTCCACGAGCTACATAAAGGACTGGTTCAGTAGCTTGTGAAATCCTTTTCTGCTGAGAGGGGGCCCTGCAGTGACAGTGAAGCCAGCACGGCAGCAGTGTGACTTTGCCTTGCCTGAAACCCGCCATCCACTCCCAGTCAGGAAATGGACTCTGCTTGTTTTCTTAGCTGTGATGTGAGGGTTAAATGAGTTAATATTTGTAAAGATTTAAGAACACAGCCTGGCAAATGTGAAGCACTGTAGAAGTGTTTGCTAAATAAACACTCAGGAAAGAGTCAAATAACCAAAGCAGCACACAATCTAGTGATCTGATACGGCCGTGACTCCAAGCCCATGGCAGTCTGTGGCACCGTGGGTGCCCAGAATATGGCAGGAAAAATAAGCCCACCCCTAGCGAGGACTCAGAGGAGCTTCTTGTTGGTGGACAAGCCTTGGGTATGGGTTGGGAGAAAGGATGTAAATAAAAGAAAGCCACCAAGAGAGGAAGATAAATGTGACTGACCTATGAGAAAACAATGAGTAGCTACAGATTCTGAGTGTGAACATAGGAACCCAACATGAGCCGATGTTAGGGGAAAAGAAAAACAAGGAAGCCAGAGGAGAAATGCAATGGCCAGTTCCAGGGAGGGAAGAGCACGGCAGTGGAGAGCTCATAGCTTCTCGGATTCTCTCTCCATCCACAGTCTGCTTCCCTCTGCTGCACTCTGCGTTGTCTTCTCATGGCTGAGCAGAATGCATCAGAGGGGAGGGAACAGGTTTACTAACAGTGCTGCAGTTTAGGTCTGGCAGCTTCAGCCACTGAAGAGGGTTATCCTGATAATCCCAGTCCTGGAGAAGACCACCCAGAAAGA
>RJWT010008303.1:0-26479 GCA_004365215.1 Cuniculus paca | reverse complement strand
CCCACCCAACCCCGCATCTCTCCAGCCCAAGACCCAGTCCGGGGAATTCCACTCCCTCTGTCTACCTGCCCCTCGCCCAGCCCTGGTTTCCTGTTTGTCGGACAATTGGGGGTCAGCAGGAGGCCACACCAGGATACACACCACCAGCCCCTGTCACCCGTAACAAAGCCCTGCGCCTTGGGCTTATTCCCTGGAACACCAGCAAAAGGAACTGCTTAATTGTTTTTATTTTCCTCCTCTTTTCGGATGGAAATGACTCTGTGCCTGGTGGATCCTGAACAATAGCCCTCCTGTCCACAGAGGGGACATCTGCTTGTTTGGGGCTTGAATTATTTTCAAGTGTTTTATCAAACTCCTCTACAAGCCTGGAGCATCTCCCAGAACGTGAAAGATTCCAGAGCGGACAGGGGCCAGCTCCTGCCACTTGTCATAATAACATATTTTAAAGTCATCAGGGAAAGAATGTTGAGTCAGAACACTTTAGACCTGGGGCTTCCTTGTTCAGAGAGTGACTCACGGAATCCGAGGCTGACAAAGTCGTTCCCAGCCCGTGTAGCTTCCAGACTTCTTCTCTAGCACACAAAAAGGGAAAAGCAGTGCATGGTTGGCATGATGAACACAGCTTTGGAATCAGACTTATTAGTTATGCGGCCTCTACAAGAAATTTCATCTCGGCTGGGAGCAGGGACTCACACCTCTAATCCCCAACTCTGAGAGGCTGAGGCAGGAGGATCAAAAGTTTCAGTTTGGACAACTTAGTGATTTAGCAAGGCCTTAAAATAAAATAAATAAGTAAAAAGGTCCTTGAGTCAAACCCCAGCAATACAGAAAGAAAGAGGAAAGAAAGAAAGAAAGAAAGAAAGAAAGAAAGAAAGAAAGAAAGAGAAAGAAAGAAAGAAAGAAGAAAGAGAAAGAGAAAGAAAAAGACAAAAAAGAAAGAGAAAGAAAAGAGAGAAAGAAAGAAAAAAAGAAAGAAAAAAGAAAGAAAGAAAGGAAGAAAGAAAGAAAGAAAGAAAGAAAGAAGAAAGAAAGAAAGAAAGAAAGAAAGAAAGAAAGAAAGAAAGAAAAAGAAAGAAAGAAAGAAGAAAGAGAAAATACAATAATTGTAGCTTCAGTGAGATTCAGTTCCTGGCAGCAACAATACTTAGTTTGCAGGATTAAAAATCATGTGGTATGTATTGTGTCCAGTGCAGGGCCTGCTATATACTAAGTGCTCAAATAAAGGAATCGCTTATTATTGATTTCTTGGGGTTGTGGTTTCTCCTTACATGAGAACCGCCACCACTGGCTTGGCTTTCATCAACCCATTGCAATAACAGATAAATAATCTTGTTTTTCTCCAGGTTGGTTTCATCGACTACATCGTCCACCCACTGTGGGAGACTTGGGCCGACCTGGTCCAGCCCGATGCTCAGGACATTCTGGACACGCTGGAGGATAACAGGAACTGGTACCAGAGCATGATACCCCAGAGCCCCTCCCCACCGCTGGAGGAGAGGGGCCAGGACTGCCAGGGCCTGATGGAGAAGTTTCAGTTTGAACTGACCCTGGAGGAGGAGGACTCGGAAGGACGTGAGAAGGACGGGGAGGGCCACGGCTACTTCAGCAGCACCAAGACACTTTGTGTGATCGACCCCGAAAATCAGGATCCGCTGGGCGAGAGCGATGTAGACACCGCAACAGACGACAAGTCCCCGACTGACACCTAATCTCCCTCTTCGGAGGGAGGGATATCCCACCCTTGAGGAGCATGCCAGCTGTGGGCAGGGCCTGCCCGCCATGGGGCGAGGCCTGCATGGGACAGAGGCCACTGGTCTTTCCGGTCACTGAAGTTTAGGGCCAGAACACAAGGCCGAGGAGCAAATAGCAGCTCAGGAAACCCGTGGTTGGCTGACTGGTTGACTTGCCCGGCTTGTGAGCTTGGCAGGGAATTAAGGTTTATGTGGTCGCACAGGCCAGTTCCGGTCACAACCAAAAGCTTGAACACAAAAGACACAAAACTGAGAGATTTCTCCGCACTAAAGTCTCGGGTCCCTGCCTGACCAGTGACTGAACTCACTGACTAATATCTTCATTGATAAATCTGCTCACTGTCCCCTTGTCTGCCGACCTGTGTGCCTTTTTTGTAGAACATTTTCATGTCTTGAAAATGCTTGTTGAAACACCTAGTGTTTAGTACCAACTTCTACACAGATAAGCGTTCAAAGCTGATATACACTTTTTTTTTTTTGACTCTTTCTGGGGAAGAAAAAGGAAAAGAAAGAAAAAACAGTCTTCCTTCTTTCTTGGGCAATATCTTTCGCTTTCCTACAGTTAACTTTTGCAAACAGACAGAAAAACACACACACTTCGAACCACATTCGACTTGCTTCCCCCTTTGTCCAGTCGGGCTCCACAGTGGCCCTGGTCACTTAGCTTCTGTTTGCTTGCTTCAAATGGTATTTTTTCCTCTAAAGTCTCACTGTATGTGCTATCAACAGAAAAAAAAGTCAAAAACACTATGGGGCAGGAAGGGGCAGTTGTGTGGCCTCAGGTTAACACAGCAACCTCTCTGTTTTGTCCTGACCCCGGGAGTCGCAGGACCCTGACCTGTCCCTCTCCCCACTCCCAAGCGTTTCCAGGTTGACCTGCCTCTTTTTCTCTTGCACTGCCTTTCACGCTAACACCTCCATTCCTGTTGATAACCGTGTATTTATTACTTAATGTATATACTGTAATGTTTTGTAAGTTATTAATTTATATATCTAACATTGCCTGCCAATGGTGGTGTTAAATTTGTGTAGAAGACTCTGCCTAAGAGTTGCGACTTTTTCTTGTAATGTTTTGTATTGTGTATTATATAACCCAGACATCGCTTCAGAGAGACATATGGCCCCTCGCTGGGCAGTCAGGACAGGAAAGGGGTTGAGTCCCCCGGACCTGGCCCTTACCCTGTCTGAGTGGCTACAACCCTTTATGAACTAGTTTTGCGAACAGGATTCTCACATTAGATACAAAATGGTTTATACTGAGCTTTTACTTTTGTATAGTTTGATAGGGGTAGGGGGCAAAGGGATGCAGTTTTTAGCCTTGTTTTATCTAAATCTGTGTACACATGAGTTGGGTTATAACTGGGTTCTACTAATTTTGGGTTCGGTTCCAAAAACAACACTACATTTGCTCACAAGACATTCTTCCGGGTGTCCCCAAACTACTGACATGTGAAGAGCTAGCCTCCTGCCTGCTATACTGCAGCAACGTCATGTTCCAATTCGTTAGGGAAGAAAACAATAAAAACAATGTGAATTTTTATAATAAAATGTGAACTGATGTAGTAAATTATGCAAATGTGAAACTTCTTCTGATAACTCTTGTTAGGCCTCTTCCTGGTGTCGTTTCAGTTTGTAAAATATGTTTCATGCTTCAGTTCAGCGTTGTGACTCCGTAGCTAAAGAAATGGCACAAGTGTGCATGACCAATGGGTTGTATGTCTGTCAACACTGCATTGTTCCGGGTGGACATTTTATTGTTTTCCAAAGTTTCTCACCATGTATGTTACAGTACTATTATTATATATTGTGCGCAAATGCATTCTTAAGAGACTTTTATATGAGGTGAATAAACAAAAGCATGATTAGATTAGACTGCAGGCCCAGTTATTTTGCGTTTAGTGCTGGCGTATTAAAGCAGACTCTTTTCTCTGTTCCCCTGTTACACCCCACCAAGAAAACCAAACACTGTGCCCAGCTGAGGTTTCAGAATCTGTCCAAACGTCCTGTCTCTTGAAACAGTTCACTTCTTTTCTTAGCACCGGTTGAGCCTGCTCAATGGAGCCAGAAGAGGTAGTGAAGGAAAACAAATAAAACCATTTTGTTCATCCTGCATCGTTTTCTTCTACCTCTTTAAGAGTGTGAAGAGGTTAACTTCCCGATAAATAAAGGGCATTCTCGTCTTGGCTGGGTCTGCTAGGAAAATGAGTCAGCATCATCGCGTGTTCAGGCAGTCAGAGACCCATTGATTCATTTGACACATGAAGAATCTGAGGTCCACAGAGTCATCTTACACCACAGTCCACAGAGCATGGAGGAGGCCCCTGCTCCTCTCAAGGATTTGTGGGGTCTTTGCTGACATGAGGCTTATACTTTTCTTTCTGGAAAGAATTGTTTTAAGTACCATCAATAAAATACTTAAATATTTTGTTGAAATCTTCAAACCAGCAAATTAAAAAAAAGTTATCCTTAGAAGTGCTTGCGTGTGTGTGTGTGTGTGTGTGTGTGTGTGTGAGAGAGAGAGACAGAGAGACAGAGAGACAGAGACAGAGAGAGAAGGGTGGAGAAGGTCCCAAATAAGAATTAGTGGGTGGTTCTTACTAAACTAATCAAAGGGAAGAGATCTGTGAACCAGCAAAGGTCTGTGTTACCAGAATTCCACGCAGTACGCTGAAATTGCTGTTTCTCTGGAAAGACAAACAATGGGTGAGCCAGTACTGCCTGCCTATTGGTTGCAGTGGTAGCGCTCCCAGGATTTTCCACCACCCGCGATTTCTGATTGGACTTCACTATCTCTGAGCCCTACTGATTGATAAAAATGAGTGGGTTCTCATAGCTGCAGGTGTGACTTTCATCAGGACTACAGTTATATGTATTTATAATTATTTGCAGGGACGTTTTCTACTTAGAAGGGGTCTTTAACATTTGCCACAAAGGAGAATCGAGTGAAAAATTAGTATTTTTAAAAACCACTGTTGTTTTAGTCCCACTCTCCTCCCCAGATTTTTGATTGGAGGTCTTTGATAGAGCCCTGGGCATCAGATTTTAAAAACAATCACAGGTAATTGTCACATGCAATTGGAGTAGAGAACCACCACTTCTGAACCAAAATCATGCTTTCTTTCCCCAACGATCTTCAGCTAGTCATCGTGCACCCCATGTGGCCTGCGTGATGTGCTTGATATAACTCCCTTCCATAGTAATTTGCGCCGTTTCTCATTTTATCCTTCTCATTTACTTCTCACCTCACTTCCAGGTAAAATGGGACTCATAGTTTCACCAGTTTCCCAGGTAGAAGTCTGAAGAAGATCAGAACTCAGGAGTCTAAGCAACTGTGCTGTTTGAGGTCAGGGACCATGTTGGCGTTTTTCTCCTGTTTCCACGCTCCTAGCATCACACCTGGTAGAGTTAACACGTGTTTGCTGGATAAATCTGACTGTTGGTGACAGTGCAACCACAATTAACAGGAAGACGAGAAGAATGTGCATTCTAGGAGATTCCACACGCAGCTTGTCTCCCTCAGTGATCTGCTTCCAGATCTGTCTCCCCACTCAACCCTGAAGCCCTCCAAGAACGAAAACAATGGCTTGCATTTGTTCTTTTTTAGCTCTTATATCCCTCACTAACAAGCACTCTGCCATCGCTAAGTGAAAGTGTATTACCCCGTGATGTCAGCAGAGCGAGAGGGTGGCTCAAGGAGATCGGCGAGGACCCTTTTTATTGAAATTACTTGTGAAATGCATCCACCTGCGTGGCTTTCCTGGGAAAGGAGTAGAGGACATGGGACTGAAGAAAGTGTGGTCCACAAACCTGTATTCTAGGCTTTGTCTAATCCTTTCTCGGCCATGGGATATGAGAAAATCACTTAAATTTCTAAGACTTTTTTTTATCGTTAAATGGGATAACGATAGACAGCTGGATACAAAATCAGATATAGGATTATGTACAGTAGGTGGTGGATAAATCTTTATTGTCTGGGTGTATGTACTCAAGAGTAGAAGGATTCATGAATATTAAATAATGTTGAAAAATTGCCTTCTGACTTTGAAAAAGAATAATTCAGTAACATATTTTGATTTAGTGCTCTTGAAATCAAGTTCCAGTTAACCTAGATTTTTCTACATATACTTCAAAATTCCAGGAGGAGAAATACTTCCATGCCCACCTACCAGTAGGTGACTGTGTTGATTTTGATAGGCTCATGGAATTGGGAGGAAACATAGAAACGTGTTATCTGCCCTCTTCCAATGCTATAAAACCCCTCCCAAAGTGTGTGTGATTGAAAACATCTAGAGAAACAAGTCAGTAGTATCCTTCTGAAATAATGTCAATCGTTAGATGTTTCTGATGGAATCAAATTGCACTCTCTTAGAATACCTTCTCTAGTTTATTCTTTTCTATCCATAGCCTAATAATATGTATAATTTCTCATGTAATTTCCTGTTTACACAGAAAATAAGAGCCAAACTTTCATAGATTTTGACTGTGACCTTGGGAAACGACATGTGATCTCTGTGCACCTCAGTTTCCACTTCTGTGAGACAGAGCAGGCAACCATACCACTTATGTCCTAAGATTATCACAAAAGTCAAATTAATGCTGAGAAATAGTGAGACTAGTGTCTGGTCTGTAGTATGTATTAGCAAATATCAACAAATACACAACTAGAGTTAGCATGTTTTCTACAAGGACTGGCCAAAACTACAGTATGTGTTTGAATTTTTCTAAAAAAAATTACAGTAAGAGACACATTGTCAAAAATGCCCCTCATAATTCTCCTGCTTTGTATGTGCTTATCCCATCGTTCTTGCACTTTCTGCAGCAGCTCTGGAGTCCTCTTTCCCAAGGGTCTTTAGTTGTGCTGTTCTGGCTGCCTTGACTTCCTGAATCCACTGAAAGCATTTACAGCAATTCCTGTCTAACAAAAGCATTGTGGAGTGACCTCGTCCGCCTCATTCATAGGCTGAAACATCACAGGGGCTCTGACTCCTCTCCATAGTCAAAATGATCATGCAAAGTAAACAAGTTGAATGGGTTCAGAACATTGAGGCCGCTACAACAGCACAACTAAAGACATTAATGAAAGGGGACTTCCATAACTGTTTCATAAAGTGGCAAAAAAGATGGAACAGGTATGTTTGACCAAAGTGGGATATTTTGAGGAGGACTGGTGGCAACATGCCTTTTACTAAAATTAATTTTTGAAAAAAGTATTTCTCATATTTTGTGATCACACCTTGTATATTGTAGTTCCTTCAGCCACTTTTTACATGACCACACAGATCCAATTATCCAGGGTCTGCTAAATTGACAATGCCTTCCCAGAATCAGCATCTCAGAATCAAGCATTGTATTTTGGTCATTGTAGGGCACAGTGTGATCCTTGCCTTCCTTTGTTCTGAGCACTGGTCCATATTCCAGGATGCTATTCCTTCAGAGGGAGGTCAATGCCTCACCTGGATGATGCATACAATGCTTACGAGCAAACAAGACCTTCCACAGAAGCACTGCTCTTCTCCGTTCTTGAATCTTAAAGCAGAATTAAATTTTCCTGTAACATTTTATGTGAAAGGAAACAGTAGAGTATTGGGTGTCAGGTTGACCTGTTCATAAATTCCATCTCCAGAAGGTGCTTGTTGATCTTCGCTTTCCTTTTCTGAAAAAGAGAAGAAAGAGATCCATAAACAAGGATTATTTAGAAAGATGGACAGATTCTGGCATATTGAAAGCATGCAGAAAATGAGACTTACTAGTAATATTGATCCCAACCATGATGACTAAATGAAACAGTTTGTACATGGGAAAATGCTCATATCATTGGCTCATATCATTTTCAACCTAAAATAGTTTGAATTCTTATTCTGATAACTCATTGACTACTTCCCCTCCAGCATCTATGGTCTACATCTTCAGTAGTAACGTGTTTTATATTTCAATTTTCCTTGGTGAGTACAGAGAAGGGTGGACGATCAGCATTGACCCCTTTTGTCATTGTTCTACGGTTAATAGCATTGAGTCAAGTGCACATTCAACTATGTACACAGTCATCTAGGGCAACTTAGATATGTTTTAAACCAAGAAAAAAGTGTTCAAACCTTTTCATAAAACTCAAATAAAGCAAAAACATTTTAAACAAAAAAAATTTCTGTCCTCGGTAGAACTTATTAATCCTAACATGCTAACTATAGCAGCACAATCTGTCCTTAAAGAACTAATGCTGATTACTTCCCTCTTAAATTGTTCATAAACACATGTTAATAATCTGTTCTATCACTGTTCACACAATTGGTACTACGCTTCACAATCTATAGTGCTAGAGTCTTTCTTTCCAAAGAGGGGAATAATATTTGCCTATTCCTAGAAGTATGATCAATTTTGTGTTTTTTCTGACTTCTGAAAAATCATCCATTATGAGCCAAAAACACATGGGAAAGTCCTTTTGATATCTCGGGAAATCACGTGCCTACTGACAAGAAGCCACATAAAGAACAGAGATGCTATCTAACCGCTTTTGTGCTTTACATGGCCAGTCCAACAGATGGGCATGGTACTTACCCAGTGTTAGATAAGGGCTTATCTCCTTTTAACTGAAGGAAACTGTCCTCTCCCACCAAATCTACAGTCTCAGATAAGATGCTTGTGAAGCGATAAAGGAGGACCTGGGAGCCAATCTATAATTCATATCGGTACTTCAGCACCTACTATGGAATAAATCAATAAATAAATACTGATATCTGTAGGAGCACGAGACAGGGTGGACTCTTTCCTGTCCGTCATAAAAGGTCAGAACCAACATGCTTAAAACAAAAGATAGGTTCACATGACACAGGAGCCTTCAGATTGAAGATCCAAAGATTCACGGTGAACTACTCATTTTTTATGCTTACTTTTGATGAAACATGGACAGTTGTATAGAGATACGATTGAATAGAAAAGGATACGATTTAATAGAAGTAGACTGAGAAGAAAACTCAGCAGGCCTGCCTGTTCAGATTCTTCCTGCTCTCCCTGGGTAGCATTCATCCTTCTGTATGGTGTGGAACCCTGTTATGGTTTAGATCTAAAATGTCTACCAAAAGTCTCAGTGTTTTGAGGGTGATTGAATCATGGGGCACTATACTCATCAGTGGATTAATCCAGTGACAATTAAGTAGATGATTGTGCTGTTTGGAGAAGGGGCATGGTTGCAAGATTGTCACCGGGGCATGAACTGGAAGGGTGTATTCTTGTCCCTGGATCCTCCTTTCTCTCCCTTTTTACTTCCTTGTTATCATAGAAAGGGCAGGCTTCCTCACACCTGCCCTTCATCATGCTTTTTCTGTATTGGAGCTAGTTGACCATGGACTGAGCCCATTGGAAACTGTGAGTCAAAATAAACCTTTCCTCCTTTAAGTTTCAGGTGTTGAGTATTCCCTCCCAGTGATGAAAAGGCTAATATAGAAAACTGGTGAAACAAGTGAAGTCTTTATTGTGACTGTATCTAACAATGTGCTTTAGAAGCATCTGGAACCAGTTCGTAGGAAGAGTTTTTAAAGGTTTAGCCACACAGGCTGGAGAAGTCTTAGAATGCTATCAGAAGAGCCAGATGGTGATTCAGGTTGTAACTCAGAAGATCAGAAGGCTAGTTAGGAACACAGATAGTAAAGCGCAAGCTCAAGAGGTTCTAGTCGCAAAAGGAAACTTTACCAGAAACTGGACTAAAGGTCACGCATGTTTAATTTTGGGAACAAACTTGTCTACCTTAGGCCATGTCCTAAGACTGTGTGAGACTGGATTCAAAGGTGGTGGAAAATTGCTCTAGCTGAGGAAATTTCAAGGTAGCACAATGTTCGAGCTATAGCATAAAGTCTGCTGGCTGCTTTCAGGAAGATTTATAGTGTGAATCAGGGGGGAAAAGGCAGAGTTAAATTATGCAAAGCTCAGTGAGAAAGGACGTGCTTGTTAAGTTGTATTTTAGTATATGTGCTGCCGAAGTGAGCAGAATGGAAGCAAAGGAAACTGTGGTTGCTGACAAGATTAGCATTTTTTGAAAGCCACGTACTTTGCACCAGAACAATAAGAAAGATGACTTGAAGACAGCTCAGGAATCAGCAAGACCCTACCCATCACAGTCTCGAGAATCCAAAAGTGCAAACCTTTCATTTGAGAAGAGAGCTTGTAGGCCCTCCCACTCAAAAAAGGAATTGGCTCTCCAGAATTCATTTCACTGTACTCAACAGTCCAGACACTCAGAGGCCACTGCTGCCATTGTCCAAGGGGACCAGGCTACTGTTTAAGCTGGCAGCAAAAAAATTTTTTCATCAATCATGTGGTGCTCGTTCTTTTGGCACACAGGAGGCAAGAATTGTGAACTCACAGAGGATGACACCCAGATTTCAGAAGAAGGGCTGGGAGGTCAGATAGTATGCTCTAGAGAGAACACTGAACAAAGCTACGGGAGTGAAGTTGAAAGGGCAATGGAGATCCCAGGAAGTGGAGATAACAGGAGTGGGGGATGTCTGCTGAGGAAAGCTATGGGAGGGGAGTAGCACCAACTCAACAGAGAATCCACCACGTGAGCTGCAGCTCTCCAGGACACAGGGATAGGGCTGGGCAGGCTCTTCGGAGTTCATGTCTCACCACAACCCTGGCTGCTAGACATGGAGCTGAAGATTTAATGTTTGCTCTGCTGGATTTTGGTCTTGCTTTGGTCCCATTCCTTTTCATCTCCTTATTCCTTCCTTTTGGAATGGGAATGTTAATCTATGCCATTTTATTTTGGAAATATTTAACTTACCTTTAGATGTTTACAGGAGATTACAGTCAAGAGCTTGCCTTGAGTCTCAGAGGAGAGTTTGGGCTTTGACTTTTCAGCAATATTAGAACTCCTAAGACATTGATGACTCTCGGAGATGGAATAAGAACATTTTGCATGACACAGTTTAGAACTGGAATGTCCCCTCAAAAGTCTCATGTATTTGGAAGGTGATTGAGTTGTTGGAGTGCTATATTCGTCAGGGGATTTTTCCACTAATGTGTTCAGTAGCTGAGCGTGTGGATAGGACATGGGGCATGGTTAAAGGCGGGTGACTACAGTGTCACCTGCAAGGGTGTATTATTGTCCCAGCTCCTCCTCTCTCTCTGACTGCCTTGGACTGAACAGTTTTCTTCACCACAGCCTCCACCATACCTTTTCTTCCTTGCGCCAACCAAACATGGACTGAACTCACCAGAAACTGTAAGTCAAAAATAAACCCCTCCTCCTCTAAGTTCTGGGTGTTGGTATTTTGCCCCAGTGACAGGAAAACTGAATAACACAGACCTTTCTGGAATGAGAGGGGGCATGTATGAACTACAGTAGAACAAGGCAGCCAGATAATTTTTAATGGAAAAGTGTCACACAAAAATGTAGAAAAACAGTCAAAATGATATTTTTCCTTTTTTTTTTTTTTTTTTTTGCTGACTTTGGGACAAAGGGTTGTGGTTTCCGTAACTTGGCTTAGGGAAGAGAAAGTTAGTTTTTACGGCTTGCCTCAAGGGGCAATCAGAGGTGACAAACAGTGGGCAGGAGAGGATCAGAGAGGAAGTTAGCTTCTGCATCTTCTGTAGTCCCCACTGTCTGAGTTCAGCAAGTACCTAACAGTTTTCAGGCATGATTCTAAGATATATTCTTGCTCCTTAGATATTGGAGGATACAGAAAAATAGATGTGGAAATAAAACACTCAGTAACATTGTAAGAAGTAGTAAAGTGGAAGTACATGAAGAACACAAGTATGAAAAAAAAAAAGAACACAAGTATGAGAGCACGTAACTCTCTTGGGGGGAAGACAGTCAGGGAGCACTTCTCACAGGGGCTCACAGTGGAGTCTTCACACATAAGTGGGAAGCAGCCAACAAGCCAAATGGATATGGAGACACCTGGGAGGAAGCCCTGAATTCCAGGTGAAAAGAAATTGGGACCTCAAAGAACGTTTTTGAGATCCATGTATATATTCATTCTCTTCAAAAATATTTATTGTACACATACTATGTGAGTCCAGCTCTTCCAGACAGTGGGGATACAGAAATTTACATTAAATGTCATTAAATCTACTGCCGTGAGGGGATAGTAATAAGGTGTGACTGAAAAGTGTGATCGATGCTTAAAATTGAAAGTAATTTATTAAAGCTAAAGACAAAATATTCGGGACAGCCCCTTCATTTCACACTTCTCCTATCATTCTTGCCACTTTATGATCCAGTTCTTTAAGAACTTTTTCATAAGTATCTTTACTTGTGGCTTCCACAGTGTCCTGAATTGATTCAAAGCATTTCCGTTTCATGTCATTTTGACTTTGGGGAAAAGCCCACAGTTGCACAGTGCCAGATCCAGTGAATAAGGTGGGTGAGAACATACCGTAATGTTTTTACAAGCCTGCCTTTCCATTGGATGGCGCTTAGCAGCAGCAGTCACCATATTTTTTTATTGCACCTCCTAAAGACAGTCACAAAAGGGAACTCCAGAACCACTTCAGAAAGTGACAAAAATGACAAGATAATTGTCCAGAGCTGCAAGGAATATGTTGAGGGGGATTCATGGCAGTGTATCTTTTACTTTAATATTTTCTAAAATTTAAACGTTCACTGTATATTTCAATCATACCTCATATTAACAAAAATTTTAAAAAGTGAATACCTCATTAGGAACATACACAAGGTCTCCAAAGAATGGAAATACACTCATAGGAAAGTTATTAAAACAAGCCTTCATGGCCGGTTTGTAAGGAAGCGGGGACAGAAGCATCGTGCGTGTGGAAACAACTTGCCCGAAGCCCCACGGTCAGAGGCGGCAGAGCCCTCGCAGGAACCGAAAGAAGCTGGCATGACTTGAAGCTAGCATGACTTGCATGAGCTGGCATGTAAGAAGTGGTGGCAGATGACACGGCCCAGATCCCACAGGGCCTGACAGGCTAACGGAATTCTGCTCTTCTTTAAACACAATGGAAATCCACCCAAAAATTGAAGTGGGGAAGTGATATAATCATAATTGTAGTGGGAGACGAATCCTGACAGAATGATGAAAATGTGGGAGATGAGCTGACAGACGATTGCAGAAGTCCATCCAAGATAGCAAAGGATCTTACACATCTTGGTGATAGATGGTGTTAGAGAGGAAAAGACTCAAGAATAAATATCATCATTTTTGGCTTATGTGCCTAGAAACGTGGCAAAGTCATTCTCTTAAACAAGAATCATTAGGAAAGTTAATTGGCAGGGAGGCATAATCCAGCTTAGGAACACTTATGTGGGGCTATCTTTGTGACATCCCAGTACATGTCAAGTGGACAGTTAAATATGGCGGTGTGGAACTCAAAGAAAAAGTGTAGGCTGGGAATTAACCATTCAGACCATATATAGGACACTTGAAGTCATGGGATATCCCAGGGAGAGAGTGTGTAGTGATGGAAAGGATAAGGGCAGGAATCATTCTTGAGACACTCTGGTATTCCATGAACAAATGAATGGCCTGTAAATGAGATTGAGAAAGAAAAACCACAGAAAGAGAAACTACCAAGAAAACCTGGTGTCTAAAAGAGCTACAAGAAGAGAGTGTTTCAAGGTGGAAATGATCCAGAGTATTTAACCCCACTGAAAGATGAAGGCTTTTTTTAAAAAATGAAGAAAAATATCCCCCTTATTTATTTAGAAATATGTACACCACTGGTGAACTTGAGGTATTTTCAGAGGAGTAGTGACCCAGTAGTTAGTTTTCAGTGAGGAAAGAGTAGAAAGGAGAGAAAAGGAAACAAAAATAATGAAGGTAGTAACAGATAAGCTCAGCTTTGAAGAGGGAGAGAGATGCGATGGTATCTA
Source organism: Cuniculus paca (assembly GCA_004365215.1). NCBI lineage: Eukaryota > Metazoa > Chordata > Mammalia > Rodentia > Cuniculidae > Cuniculus > Cuniculus paca. Next base: position 12,898 of record RJWT010008303.1, on the reverse strand, counting down.
AAGGAGGGTGGCAGGTAAGTGAAGCGTCAGAGTGATGTGAGTATGTTACAACGAGAACGCAAGCATTCCGATAAGAGAAGGAAACTAACAGTGCAGCAGAAAGATAGGCCCACTGCTCGGGTGGAGAAAGCACACTTAGAAGAGAGAGATGTCGCTTTCCCCAGGACACTGGAGGCCAGGGCATGAGTATAGATGGGTTTAGGGGTTCGCTAGAGGGAAACTGAAGGTGTTCCCTTCCTCTGATAGCTGACAGACTTTCTTCCAGGGAAAGAGCGTTGGCTTCTTGACCCTAGTGATTTGTTTTAACCAAACAGAACACCCAGTTAAAATCAATTTAAAACAGAGTCAGAGGATGCTAAGGAGGCTCACTCTCACACTGTTGGAGGAAAATAAGAATGTGGAACATGTGCGTGTGAAAAATCTACTCTGCGGCTATCCTGAATATGTAAGGAGTTTGTATATAAAAAGAAAATTAATTTCCTCTTAATAGCACTAGGACTCAGGCCAATAGAAATCATGAGAAAGTTTGATTGAACTCAGAAGAAAAACAAACTAGACTTTTGGACTCTTCTTCTTGCCCCAAATGGAGTAATTTTACTTAAGATACAGTGAGGCCTCAGATGCTAGTGATGGTTCGGGAAGACTTTTTCTTCTTAAGAAAAATGCAAAGGGAGCGTTTCAAACAGGATATGAAGTCTGGTTTAGTATTTTGCATAGCTCTCTCCTCTTTATACCATCGAGACCAGGTTTTCTGCCCTCTTCAGCCTGAACTTCACTCTCCCTGGCAGAGAGAAGATAAGAAGTAAGAGTGACTGAGGTAGGAGATTCGGTGCAGGGCAAAATCCATCCCACTGCGCACACCTGTCAGAGACATGGAGTCAGTCGCAGGCTGCCTGCGCAGAACGCAGGATCCAGGAGGACTCTGCGCTCCTGAGTACCGCAGGGGGAGCCAATCGGAAGAGTGCAGTTTCAATTCCCCACTGACATCTGGCAGGAAACCAAGTGAGTCTTCTATAGGACAGCTTAAGTCTGGCGCCAGGCCAAGTGTTCAATTGATAGGACAGCTGTCTCAATGCCTTACGTGCATGCAGGAGAAGCCAATGCCAGACACAAAAGACCCCTCCCCTCTTGCCACCACGAGACGAGTCTGCTCCTCAGCCGGCTCTCACTCTGCAGAGGCTACTTCTTTCCCACCTTCCATAAATGTACTTTCCCACCTACTTTTCCATGTGTCTCCCAATTCTTTGTTCAAGACAACAAGAGCTGGAAAGAAATTCCCTAGGACCCATTAACTGGTAACATTACCAGCCAGAATTTTATTACCTCTGCACTATTGGCCCACACAGAAATAGTCCTCTGTCCTGGGTGTGTAGTGTGTGCGTGCACGCACGAGCACGCGCCTGTGGTGGGGAGAGGGCGGTGATGTTCGCCTGGGTTTTCACCAGAGCAATTTTTCAGCGAGCTTATTCCCGTTTTTTCATGTATTTTCTTGCTCGCTCGCTTCCTCTGACTGTGCACATACTTACGTTCACCAAGTGGCTTGACTCTTCTTTCTGCTCCCAATCTTTTGAATTCACTTTGGAATATTTGTTCCTCCTCTTCACACTTTTCGTGTCCATTGTTTTATAACCTGAGCTTTGCTGAGACCGTTCTTGGGCAGTCATCTAAGTGTTTCTTCCAAAAGCCAGGTCAGAGAGAGACCTGAGAGAAGCCTTCATGCTGCCCTCTCCAACCAACGGGAATCCATGCTGCTCTCAGCAAAGAACATCCAGTGGCTGTAAAGAAATTTAGGCCAGGACCTGCAATCCTCTGGACGCCAGAATGCCCACAAGTGTCCACACCCCTGCACTGACCTTCTTTGGAACTCTGGCCCTATGCATTCCATCCAGATTTCTTGAGACTATAAACCTTATTCCCAAACCCCATAAATCCCTGAGGCTTCCTCCATGCTCCTGCTGATATCCCTGAAAGCCTGCCCATATGTAGACAGAATTAAATCTAGTCTTTCCCACAGTCTCGGTCTCCGGTGTTTCCTCATAGCCCATTATTTAATGCCCAGGACTACTGGTCATTTGTTCATCACTCTACAGGCTGTGCAGTCTCCTTTCATAGGCATCACTGCACGTGACCATCACAGACTCCATGAACGCCGTGTGGGCACCACCAGTCCATCAGCACCACCACCACCATCATCACAACCGCCATTATCCCTCCCAGTTCACTTTTAAAGAGCAGAAGCAGGGAAGAGTTGCCTCGAGGCATTCTAGTGGAGACGCAGAAAGGAGAGAGACTCAACCAGGACTTGCGGGACCTTCAGGCTTGGGGAGACTCTTCCCATTTGCAAAACTGCTGCCCTAGGCTATTGGCCTATGGCAATGTGGAACTTGCAAGGTCACTTTTTCCAAAATGGTCTATTATTTCCTCACCAAACTCTTCCCCTTTGTGATTACATGGAACTGCGGTTCCTTTAGTTAGTTCCCCCAATTATAAGGAAGGCTTACTGAATTCAGAAATTTCCGAGTCCCTCCTTAATCAAATTCTCTTGAACACTGATATCTCTTAGATGGTCTCAGTCATTTCCTGAGTAAGCTTTTCTGTCCCTTTTGAGACCTCTGTGTCTAAACTCTCCACCCCAGAGACCTATATAGAGACATACAGAACCACTACCCTTGACCTTGTGTCTAATACTAGTCAGTTTTGCGTGGTCATTTAGATCATCAGAAGTGATTTATTATTTGTCTGACACCTCCCAAGCACTGCTATACACTTAGAATACAAAGATGAGAAGCAAAAAGATGCAGAGACTATTCAGACAGACATTCACCGAATTAATTACAAAAATAATTGTAGGAATAAGTGGTCGTCTTTTTTTCTCTTTGTTAGCTCTTTTATTCTTCCTAAAAAGCTGATCTTTTGCAGCTTATATGGCAAACCTCCCTCCTGGACACTTAATTCTTTAACATACTACTACTTTTCCACAGTGTTCCTTGTTCTCCTAGGAAACCACTTTACCCAAAACACAGGTGTTTTCTAAGTGTTTTCTAGGTTCTTTCCGTCCTTAACCAAGAACTGGTCAAGACAAATGCAAAAGGTAGCGAGGTGTTATATTTATTAATTGCAGGAAAAGAATCATGCTCTGCAGAGTGAGTGCAGGTTAATTAAAGTAGGAAGAGAATGCACTGTACACAATTAGGGCGGACCGCTGTGAAAGCAGGGCGGGAAGCTTCCGCATCCTCCACACCTCAGGCTGACGTCAGGTCAAGGCCGTCCTATCAAAAGCCTGCTTGAGTGGTCACATCAGATTCTCCGATTGGTTCCCAGTGCAAGACAAGGGTGTAACTGCTCTTCTGCGCATGTTCTGCATCGCCATGATTGACAGGTCATACTCCCTTGCCCACCTGCTTTGTCACGCCGTAATCTCCCAGCCCAACAGGACTTTGACTTGAAAGAAGAGCTTGAAGTCAGCCAATATGGCACTTCTCAAACTTGAATGTGTTTACAGATCACCCGAGGCTCTTGTCAAAGTGCAGTGACTGTCGCAGCAGGTCTGGGATGAGGCCTGAGAGCCTGCCTTTTGGCGAACTCCTTGGGGATGCTGCTGCTGGTACCTGGACAGCATTTTGAAGAGCAAGGATCTAGTCAACTGCCATCAGATTTCCTTCTTCTGCCAAATACAGACTGAATCAAATTCTTTCCACAAGGCCAGGGCCCAGGAAATGTGGAACGGCAGCCTCAGCCTCCCATTTCCAGTCAGTATGAAATAACAGGACTCGGTTTACCATTTTACCTGAAACAGCTAAAGGAGTCGAACCTGGTAGTTTTCAGATCATTAAACTTCAGTCAACGAAGGAGAGTGATTCCTAAGTGACAAGAAATCCATGCGATAAGCCTTATAATTGTTCCTGTTTGTTGCCTTGAGAGTTTCCAAACCATGAGGAGAGAGTGGTAAACTGAGAAGCAGCCAGCTTTGATGGGCTGAGTGGAAGGACAGAGTACCTTCCTCGCAGGAAGGAGGGAACTGCACAGATAGAGGACTCCGGGGAGCACCCTGGAGTTGAGGGGCAGCCTGGGCTACATGGTGAGTTCAAGACCAGCCTATATAGCAAGACCCTGGCTCAAAATAAAGTAAGTTAATTTATTCTTTTAACATATATATATAGAGAGAGAGAGAAAGAGAGAGAGAGACAGACAGACAGACAGGCAGGCAGGCAGAGAGAAAGTCATTGATGTCACTGAGTTCACTTGGTTACCTTACAGGGAAAAAGCAGGGTAGAACTTTCCATTATAACTCAGTGGAAGAAACACCATGCTAATGGTAAACAGAGGGTTCTAGAAATCAGTGTGTAGGTTTTGCTAGGTCTATTTAAAGAGTGGGAAAGGACATGCTAGAGCTCTGAGAAAATCTGATTAGGATTCTGTAGGCAGTTTACTCACAATTTAGTTTCAGCTTTTGATGCTTGATTTAAATCACGCACATCTGTGCTTGGATGGTGATGAAAATGTGTGCATGTGCGTGTGTGCATGTGTGTGTGCATGTTTGTGTGTGTATGTGTATGATGCACTGCCAGCATGGGGGCTGGCAAATGGAAAATGTTCAATCAATATTTGATAAATCAACAAAAATTCATAGCACGCGCATACACAGTGAACCCACTGAGCTCTCTTGGAGCCCCCACAGCTGCCCGGTTTGGACTTCAGAGTTGAAATTTCTCCATAGTCTGCCTCACAGACCTCTTACCAAGACACTTGCCTTTGAGACTGTGTTAGGAGATTCGAGGTTCAGTAACAAGTGACCCCAACGTTGATGACTTACAACAGCAGAAATTTAATTCCTCAGAGTTCCAGAAGCCAGATGTCCAAAATCAAGATGCTAGTAGGCCCATCTTTCTCAGAAGGCTTCAGAGGAAAATGTTTCAGATGCTCCATGACTTCTCCCAACTTCTTTGCTTTGCTTGTGATTGATGGCCCCTTCCCTGCATCTGTCTTCATGTGGCCCTGTCCCATGTGTGTTTGTGGCTCTTCCTGTTCTCTTAAAGAGTACTTAACATAAAGTCATCATCAAAGGGGCCAAAAACATATGCAGGAAAAAGTAAAAAGCCTCCAACAAACGGTACCAGGGAAACTGGATATCCATCTGCAGAAGACTGAAAAATGATCCCTGTCTCTCACCCTGTACTAGAATCAAGTCCAAGTGGATTGATGGCCCAGAATCAGAACCCTTGAAGCTGCTGGGAGACAACAGAGGAAGAACGCTTGAGGTTGTAAGAGTTCCTGAACAGCGCTACATAGGAGTAAAAACCAAGAATCAACAAACGAGTGGAACTACATCAAATTAAAAAGCTCCTCTATAACAAAGAAGCAATTAACAGGATGAGAGACAGGCTTCTGAATGGGAGAAAAGCTTTGCTAGCTACTGTTCTGATAGAGAATTAATATCTAGACTGTATAAAGAGCTCAAAAAAATTAACCACCCCAAACAAATAACCTAATCAAAAAGTGCACAAATGAACCAAGTGGACACTTCTCAAAAGACGGTCAAGTGGGCAATTAAGTGATGTTCAACACCATTAGCCGTTAGAAAAATGCAGATCAGAGGTACACTGAGATTTTATTTCACTGTGGCAGAAAGGTCATCACCATGAACGTGTACTACTTCTGCTACTACTAAAACGAATACGAACCACAATGAGTGCCTGCCAGGATGGAAGAAAGAAACCATCCTACGCGCTCTGCGGGAATGTGAACTAGTATAACCACTATGGAAATCAGTATGGAGAGTCCTCAAAAATTAGCCATAGAAAAACCACTGGGAGCAGTTATTCTACTTATGGGTATATTCCCCAAAGAATTACAGTCAATCCTACTACAGTGATACATGTGCTGTGTTTCGAGATGCACAAGTCACATTAACTGGTTGTAAGAACAGCCTCATGTCTGCTAAAGATGAATGGAAAAAAAGATGTGACCACACACACACACACATGCACACACACACATGAATATTATACAGCCATAAAGAAGAATGAATTCACGCCATTTGCAAGGAAATTGATAGAACGAAAGAGCATCATGTTAAATGAAATAAACCAGACCCAGAAAAGGTTAAATATGGTGTGATTTCTCTTATATGGGAAACCAAGTAAATAAATAAGAGTTGACAGGAAAGGAGGATGTAGACTTGGAAACAGAGAGACCATCAGAGGGAGGAGGGAAAAAAGGACAGGGCAGATGTGGGACAGGACGAGATGAAGACATCTAAGACACAGGTACCAATTTACCAAAATGGATGTCGCCATTCCAAATCAACCAACATGCGCTAATTTTTAAAAATGAGGGGGAAGAGAGAGAGAGAGAGAACAGTCTGGGTGCTTTAAAAATCATTCCAAAGCAACAGGAAGAGGGTGCTTCCAAATTCCTTGAAGAAAATAAGTGCCAAGCTAGCACCTCAGGCCCCTCCCTCTGTCTCCCCCACGCCTTTTCCTCACCTGCCTGTTGGTGGGGAGGTCGCAGCCTGGTGGTGTGAGCCGGCACACTGCTCTCGCCACTCCTTTCTTTAGCCACGCTGTTTGCCCGTCTCTGCGATTCTCGTGGCAGCGCATTATACGGAGGGCATTCGTCCGTGTGCCACTGCGTCTCCGTTCCTGTTTGGCTCTTGGGTGTGTCACACTCCGTAGAAGGACACAGCTGCTTCAGTGTTTATGTCTTTGTGGTACACGTGCCCGCTTACATTTCTCAAAAATTAAGATCACCTTCGCAAATGCTAGGGGCTGGTCCTTGGGCAGATCTTTTTGGGGCCACAACTCAACTCACAAAATATCCAACACAGTCGGGACCACAGGAAGAAGGGTGAGGCCCTCAGTGTTAGGTGCGAAATTTAAGAGGACACTTTCAAATGCAGTAATCAAGAGAGCTGGGTACTGTAACACTTTTAGAATAAAAATTAATGCCAAAAAATCAATGGTAAATCGAATGCAAACTTTGAAAGACAACCGGTACTGCAGTTCGTTTGTTTCTTTGTCTTTTTTCTGGTCTTCAGGATGGTTCTGCTTTTCCCTGGGTTCTAGCAGCAGCCCAAGTGTCCTGCTCATGGTGAGTATGAGTTCAGCCCTGTCCCTCATCTCCGGTGGTGTCATTCAGGTCACCTTTCTCAGAACGCTGCTCCAGGGAGCTGTGCTGGGGACCCAGAGCCAGGCCCAGCTAGGACTCTGCTCCTGACACAGGCTTATCTCTGATTGTGCAAACACCTCCTGAGAAGCTAATTAAAATGGAATCGGTGCTGCCAAATCCAGGAAGCCTGCAAGGGAGCCTGAAGAGGCTGCCAGAAAGAGTTATCAGCGCACACACCCAGCCCCACACTATCACGCTGAAAGGGACAAAGGGGGTAGGGGTTACTGCGCCCCACTGCCTAGGAGGCCGACAAAAGGCACTAGATATGCGCAGGAGTGAATACCCGACCGTGGTGAGCGGATGGGCTCAGGGGCCGGAGTAAAGCCAAACACCCTGCTCCCGGGCCACACTAAGAAAGAAGAAACACTATTTACATGTGACCAGTACGCTACCCTGCAAGCTAATTAATGAGGCAGAGCGGTGAGTTGGGGCCAGGAGAAACATTAAAATGTAAACTCTGATATGGCCATTGAGAAAGAATATTTTAAGAGATTTCACAAGAGTCGGGTAGAAGTACATTAAAACACAGTACGCAGGAACACGCTGAAGAGGAAATAGGCAGCACTTATCAGAAAAAACCTCAATGCCTTTCCCAGCAGGCATGAAGGAAGAACTTCGTAAGTGGCAACACGACTGCACACCTACGTGAGAAGGCTGCGGGTCATGATATAAACGTACCTCAAGTTCATGTGCAAAACTAGCATGATTTCGAAAAAAGATCGATGACCGATTTTGAAATTCATCTAAAAGCTCAAAGCAGAAAAGGAGCTGAAGAATTTTTGGAAGAAAAAATGGACCAGAAATTCCAAGTAACTAAAATTATTATATCACATAATATTTAAGAAAAGAGTAAATGTTTTCAGCTAAGAAAATGGACACATGAAACAGAGTTAAGATTCCCACATGTTAGATTTTAGTAAGCATAGTTTTATAGACATTAGTTTTGAAAAGAAGACTTGATAAACGTTGATCAACCTAGAGATATTCATTAATTATTAGAGAAAAATAGTTTCCTCTTCATACTATATATCTTTAAATTTCAGTTGATCAAAGTCAAACATAGAAGTGAATTATAAAAAAATTATATGAGACTATCTTATCTCAAGATATAGATATTTCTAATTAAAAAACAACAAAGGATGAATCAATTCTTTCTCCATGAAATTTAAAATCTTTATGTCAAATTTACCATAAACGAAACTAAACAATAAATGCAGAAAAGATAGGCCATTTATAAAAGGCAGATTATTACTAGGTATGTATAACAGTCTGATTTTGGTCCTCAAAATAAATCAATAATAAAAAATTGATACTCAAAAAATGATGATTTTGAAGAACAGATTCATTTAACAAGAAATCCAAAGGGCCTGCTATGCATTGTGTCGCTCATAAGTAATTTCAATAAATGCAAGTGAAAGTAACAGCAGAACTCCATTTCTCAAAACAATAGAAGTATTTTTAAAAACCAAGCCCAATAGTGAGATGCCAGCAGAAATTACGTTTTGCCACACTGATTTGTAGCAGAACTGTCCATCAGTACACATTTTTAAAGGGTTTTGTGTACTATATATCAAAAGCAAAATGTACTGTTTCTTTAAACTAGTAATTGCATTTTTAAAGGAGATTGACTGAATAGAAGATCTAAGGTATATGTAAATTCATAAAGAAGATATTCATTATAATATTGTTTATGATATGGAACTTAAAAAATTCTCATTATTCAACAAGAGGGAAATAGTTGCATGTTGTAATCCTAAGATCCCATTAAAATAATATTTTGAATAATTCATTTTAATGTTTTGCTTAAAAGCTTAAAAGCTTTATAACAAATATAAACATGTACACACATAAGCACACAAAAACATACTCTAAGAAGAAAGACAGATTAACACGGATGCACTCACACTGGCTTTTTCTTAGGTACATACTTTTGATTGGCTTTTTTTCAGGCTTTAGAACACCTTACTTTGTCTTCAAAAAGAGGCATAAAAATATTCATAAAAAGCTTGATTATCAGCTCGTTGAATGTTTAATGTTAAGTGAAACAAATCAGAAACACAAGCGTAAATATCGCATGGCTTCTCCTATATGAGGAACTCAGAGTATAAATAAGGAGCAAAGTAAAAGATGGGCAATAGGGGTAGGGAGGGAGATTTTCTCAAATGGGAAAGGACTGAGAGATGGGGAGGGGTGGAAAAGGGACGAAGATGAGTTATTTGCAGACACCAGCTCCTCACAAGGAGCGTAGAAACAATGACTGCAAACACGACAAAAATGAATACATTAAAAATGTAGCCCCAAAATAAAATAAGATAAAGAGTATTAAGAAGAACCTCACCTGACTCACTCATTTTCCCCATGAACGGACTCAGCGAGCTACCTAGTTGATAAGTGCCATGCCACGTACCCCCCACCAGGACCAGTCTTTCCAGAGGTCAGGCGGGCACCCAAAGCAGGCCTGCTGCCCCTCAGTTTTCCCATTCGCCACAGGCCTCCTGCGGACCAGAAAGTGGCCCTCTGATTGGGCCTTCATCAACACCAGCCTCACCCGGCCGGACCCGTCTGCAGGTTCCGAGTCCACTGCTCAGGACCTGCAAAGGGCCGCTTATCTGACAGGGCGAAGGAGCCAGGGGCATCAGCAAGCTCGACCCCCTTGTGTGGACGCTTGGGTCCTCAAGTGCACACTAAGGTCCCCTTCCTCCTGGAGTTAGGCCATTGATGGTGGTGGTGGTGGTGGCTGGGTCATTCCATAAAGCACATTTGGGAGAGACCAAGCCCTGCCTTGTGGGGACCCTGGTCTCCAAGGGCTTTGCCTTTGACAGGGGCAGAGGATGCAGCACACGGGCCCAGAGCACTGGCGTGGCCAGCAGAGAGGCCGGGCAGCAGGTGGCGGGAGGGGACCCTGCTGGTTCCAGGTTGTGAAATGCCCTGACAGCTGTGCGTGGGAGCCCTGTGGGGTCAAGGGCAGGGCTGCGCTGTGAGCTGGAGGGGGAAGTGGCCACAGCAGGCCACAGGCTCCACCACAGAGAGGGGATGACCTGGCACAGCAGACGGCAGGAAGCAGGCCACAGGCAAACGGGCAAGCCCAGCGTGGACCCCCCGCCCTGGCTGCCCCGAGGGGCTCTGGGGCTGTGTGGACTTCCTGCCCTGGCTGTGCATCCCTCCTCCTGGCTCAGACAGTTTTGAAAGAGGAGGATGAGGTTGAGGCAAACGTAGAGAGGAAGTGGCTGCAGCTGGGCAAGAAATCTGCACAAATGCTGGAAGGAGGGCGGGAGCCAGCCGTGTGGCCCAGCAATGCCTGCTCAGCTCGGGGGTGGCACAGGCGCTGGGGTGGCAGGGGATACGGAAGCCAGCGCCCTGTGCTCACTCACATCGTCCCAGCGTGTGACAGGCCAGTCACCTCCCCTTCCCCAGACTCGGTCTCCTCATGCACACACAGTGGATAGTAAGAGCCTGATCCCTCTCTCGGGCTACTGGGAAGTGTCCAGGGCGTGAATACTCAGTGATTATTACTCCATTTTTTGAGACTGGGTCTCCCTAGCCTGGCCTGTAACTTGCTGTGACCCTCCTGCCTCAGCCTCAGTTGCTGGGATTACAGGCACGCACTTTGAATTGTTATTAACTTTGCAGTTTTCCATCTTCCGGAGACCTGGACTATCATGGGTATTTTTTTTAATGAAGGGCTAAGTGAACAGCCACTTTTTGAATCACTTTATAGGAATCGCCCTCCTTCCTTCTTCCCAGAGAAGATGAGACTTGGAGGCGCTCCACCATTTGGGTAAGGTCTCCTACTAAGGCAACGTGGAAAGAGAACCCTGTTCCTCAAACTCTTGCCTCCAGGGACCAGCCTTGCCCACCAGAGCTCCCCCAGCTTCCTCAGCTGCTGCCATGGCAACATAGCTCCCGCTGCCTCATCCTCCCAGCCCCGAACACATCCTCTTCCGCTGGCCAGGCTGACCTGGGCCATGACATCAGCAGATGCATATCATGGGTGCAGGACCACCACAGGTCACAGGCACCCCTGGGACAAGGACGCTCCTCACCAGAGCCACCCACCAGCAAGACATGGGAGCCCTGAAGGGAAACGGGCACCTAAATCTGGATCCTGCTGGGAAATTAGGGGTTGCAGGAAGCCTCTGGGGCCCTGAGCACCCAGAGAGGGAGGGACAGAGTCAGGGGCAGGAGAGGTGGCCGTGGGGGAGAGTTAGTCACGCTGACCTTCCCACAATGCTCCCTGTGGTGCCTCAGCCTCTCCCTGCACAAAGTAGGAAACTGAGGCTCAGGAACACCAGATGGGCATCCTCTGAAGTTACAAAGGCACATGATATGAGTACCTGAGCTCTTTTTCCCTGCTCTATTTGTTGATCTCGCTGTGCAATCCTTGGCAAGTGGCCTAGGCCCTGGACTGGTACAACCCTGACATCTGTGTCCCCCACTGACAGAGGTACAGGCTGGGCCCTGGACGAAGAGCTGCGTCTTCACACTGGCAACAGGATGCTGGAGCCCTCCTTGTCGGTCTTTCGAGGACCTGAGGGCCCTCATGGGGCTCAGGGTGCTCGGGCACCACGGTCCTCACTTGGACAGGTGACTCGGGCAGACGCTGCTCCTTCGTGGAACATGGCGATGCTGCAAATCCAAAGACCTCCTCAGAAGGTTGTGTCTTTAGATAAGGGTCCCTCTGGAGGATGCCACCAGGTGGAGGCCCCTGGCGACGCTCAGGACAGTTCTGAAAGGCAGCGGGCTGTGTGGCCGGAGCCACTTGGCTAAACTCAGCCTCAGCCTGGCTCTCGTGCAGGGAGTGAGCCCCACCCCCACAGTGACTCTGTTTCTGGAACCTTGGGCTTTGCAGCCTCAGAGCCCAGGCTGTGCCGAAACCCCATAGAATTCAGGGGAAATCTTTGCTGGGTCGGAGCCTAGCCGCTCTCCTCTCAGAGTTTCCAGGTCTGTGTGGGCTCAGTGTCAATGTATTCGTTGGAGAAGTTTTCAAGCTGGCCAGAGGCCAATGCTCTCTGCACCCTGCCCAGGTTGTTGGTGAAAAATCTCCAAGGTGACGCTTTTATGAAAGCAAGAGAAATCACCTCCTCCCGAGAATCCTGAGAGCGGAGGCTGGCACGAGGGAAGAGGGAAGGGCCAGCGTTTGTCACAAGCCCAGTGTCCGCAGGGCTTTGACTGTCACCTCGCTTGGCTCTCATCCTGGAGGCAGGACACATTACCTCCATTGTGGAAAAGAAAAAACCCAGTTGGCCAATGTCACCCTGAGAGCCAGAGCTGAGAAAATCTCCTCTCTCCAAAACCTGTTTCCCGGTTACTCCCACGGTGCAGAGACAGATTATGTGGTCGCGCAGAGCACCCCCTCTGCAAACCCCTATTTGTTTGGGATCAAGTCCCAGCCCAAGAAGGGCTGCTGTGTGGCTCTGGAGGACTGTTAACCTCTGTGAGCCAGGAATCCTGTGAGTTTGAAATGGATTCATGTGAGGGAGACACTTTGAACAATGGGCTGACATGATTCGCGGTATGACTTGATTTGAAAAATGCACTGTCTTTTTACCGGATTGTAAGCAGCCCAAAGGAGTAGAATCCTAAGCTCGGCCCCATGGGGAATGCACAGCGCTCCTAGGAGGAGGCATCTCACAGCGGGGGAAACTGAGAAGCACTCACGTGGGTGACTGATGCTGAGCCGCTGCATGACCGGCACTGGGGCCTCAAACCTGACATCAGTAATTCCTTTCTG
>RJWT010008302.1:0-26477 GCA_004365215.1 Cuniculus paca | reverse complement strand
TTTATTAGTACACATTTGCAGTACATAATGCTGGCATGCATCTTAGGGGTAGGCACATGGACTTAACACATTATATTTTTATTCTGCCTTTCCTCCCCTCCCCTCCCATTCCTCTTCCTCTGTCTCTGGATCCTCTTCCCATTTGCAAAAGGTCTGTCTCCAAAGCATCCATGATGTGAAATCTGTAAGAAAATGACCAGAAAATATATTTTTGTGTGTCAGCCCTAGCTGAATTCCTTCCACTAGGCAACCTTTCCTTGTAGCCTTTGTTATTTTTTATAAGAGTGATTTTTTATTCTCCACTCTATCAGCACGTGGTACCCATGGAAAATGTGCTGTTTATCAGCATAAATATTGCTTAATTTTTACCTGCTTATTTTTGGTCTTCGTTTTGACTGTAATTTCAAAATTATGCTATTTTTACAGCATAAAAATAAATGGGGACGATTGAGTTACTTTCCTAAAGGCTTAAGAATCCTTAGGGATGTAAAGCCTCCAATGCTGTTTGCATAAATTTTTTAATCAGCTAACAATATTTAATATTAGAGAAATATAAAGCAGACAGCTAAGCCATTTTAAAACCATGGACATTGACCTTTGGGTTGAATATATCAATTTGAAAAGATAATGCATAACTGGTTACGATTATGCAGTTAAGCTGTTGGTTTTATGCTTCTGCTTAGTTGGAACTTAAAGCCGGTGTTAAAACATTATTGTTTTCTTTTCTTCCTTCAAATAAAAGCAAGGTTTTAAGGTAGTGCTTAATATAAAAACATGCACATTGTTTAATAGAACATATCTTGAAAAAAGAAATTGGAGAAAATCTTCATCTAGCAACTGTATATTAACATCACAGAATAGTTCCCAAGGTGGGTGAAAAGGCTCTGTTTGATTTAAAGTTCTAGGAAGATGCATTCAAGTTAAGGTTTTGCTCTCCCTACTTGCTGCCTGCTCTGGTAACTCGTGGCATGCTCGCTTTCTGATCGGCATGCTCATGTAGTGCCGTGGAAACATGTACTGGCCCAAAGGAGGGCTGTGCAGAGGTCAGGGAACTTCCTGGTCCAAAGAGATAGTAATTTCCATCTTCAAAGGAAGCCAGATGAGTATCCATGGCAAATGGGTTTTGAATGAGGTCCTGCTCCTCTCTCCAAGTTATGCTTTCTCCACATCAAACATCTTCACATCTCTGTGCCTGAAGTCAAGCTGTCAGAGACACACAGAATTTACAATTTTAAGAGATGCTTTGGTATGTAAATGAGCTGTTTCCTCCTAAACCTAAGGGTCCACTTCATAATGCATTTTCAATATTACAATCAAATGTATACTATTTGGATATTTTCTAATTCGATATCTGTGGCAAAGGGCTGACACATGTGGTCCTCACTGAAGCAAGTTAAAGATCAAATCTTTTAACCTAAAGTACTAAGACAGTTTGCGTTCTGCAGTCTGCCCCTCACAGGGGAAATGTGGTTTATTCACATCGTGCGGGGCTCCAACTCTTTCTAACGAACTGGTTTCCGTCTTTGCAGACATGTGCTGCGTATTTCTCTCTGACACAGGTCAACGAAATGCTGAGGAAAAACAAAGGATGTGGAATATTCTTATTCTTTAACATTTCATTTTCGTAATGTCTAGTACAAGTGAGTCGGGATAAGAGAGAATCAGGTTTCCATTTAGGCTTTCAAAACACCTTTTTAGCAGGGTTTCTCTGGAAAAGTTATTGTTGACTTGTATAATGAAGGCATCGTGTGATCAGCAGAACTTTCTGTTCGAGGTAAACAATGTGATGGGATGTCAAGACCAAAAGGATAAGTATAAACTGGCAATTCTTTGATATTAAGTACTGGAATTATTATTCTTGACCGTAGTGATTCTTATTTAACATAAGTAATTTCCTCGAGGGAAAAAGAGTGTACCATACAATGCATAGGTGACGGTAGTGTGGTAATGCCAAGTTTGTGAACTTAAGCCTGCAGAAATAGTAGTCTTTTTTTTAGAGAAAGGCAAAATACCTCTATCTGAAATATAACCGAATTTTAGACCTGGTAGCATTAACAGTGTAGAGGTACACTTGTAAAGTAGTGAGTGATGTCAGCGGTTTATTTTAATTCAAAATTTTAGCACTCTTTATGTGTCAGTCGAGTGCCTGACAGGGAGAACACAGAGATGAACGGCACAAGGTCTCTGCCGCGGAAGGGATGGGTTGAACTTTAAGTCAGAGAGGGTGCGATGCAAGAGTAAGAACGAAGACTGGACAGATTGAAAAACGTGCGATTCCAGTGCGGGAATTACGAACGGTGTGGACTGTAGCAGAGTAATAGCACGGTGCTCTTCAGTCTTATGATGAACGAGCACACCGTGAAAAGTGCCGGAAATCATTTTAGGAACAAGGAATGCCCGAGCCTTGTCGCCGGTCCTTTGCACTGTACCCGACGTCCATCAGGAGAGATGGTTGGCCAAGGAGCGCAGACATCAAGAGCAGGCTGGGTCAGCGTGGAGAGGAAGGAGAGAGAGGTGGCGTTAGCTCTCTGTGGGGTAAGCTTTGGGATGACCAAATCTTGGCATTAGCCTGGTAAGAAAGTGGGCAAAAATCCTGCTTTCCATACTCTCTCTTGGTTTATTCTGTTGCTGTAATGTTGAGCTAGCGGGCTGTCTGATATTCCTTATTTATTTTAAAGCGGTTGTTTGTTGTGGTCCCGAGTCCTCAGCCCCGCCGCGTGAGTGCTGTCATCGGACTCTTAAGCTTCAGAGCTGCTTCTGAGCACTGCGTGTGTTCCTCTGAGTTTAATGGGCTCGTAGGGAGCACCATTCCCAGTTTACGAAGACCTTGTGGCATAAAGCTCTAGGACAGGCAGTCCCTAAATACGTCTCTGCCGCTGAGCAACAAAACTCACCTGTTGGAGAAAAACAGTTGTCAATGTTGTTCTAAGTACTATGAGGACTGGCGTTTTCAGCCAGTGGTCTTCTCAAAACATCCTGTGAAGACACTGCATTAAGCATTGACGCAAGGCAAGAGTTCTCAAGACGTTAGGAAAACCCTTTTATGGAGGAAAAGGTGAAGAGGAATGGTTCAAAGAATAGGTGAGCAGAAAATTACTAAACAGAGCAGAAATGAGTAGATTAAAGCAATCAGTAGCAGAATTCTCTAGCGGCTTCTTTATCACCACTGAGAGTTAGGTTAGAAGCAATGGTTCTGATGCTTGCCAGAAAATTTTGGCTGTGTCTTGAATTAAGCAGAACATGTTTAGCTACTCAGTATTTGCCCAATCCCGTTGAATTCGAAATGCCTTGTAGATTATAACGCTTTTTACAGCCACCACTTGCTATGGGTCCCTCTTTTGAGTGACATAGGCCTTCCACACTCAGGTGTTAGGAACATGCTGTTTTACCTCCTTTCCATTGTTCCATCTTTTAGCTGTGGATGAACAGGAGCAAAATTGCTGACACCCTGAAAGATATTCATTCACTGACACATTTTTGTATATATTTTTGGTAATTGCTTTTGCTAGTTATTGTTTTAATTCTGCAATGTGAACAGATTCAATTATAGATAAAAATTGTAAGATAGAGTCCTTGGTTTCTCATCATTCATGTTTAAAGTATGTAACATTTGCACATATGAAACAATTAGGAAATGAATCAATATAAAACACATAAACAAATCAATCGTTATGAGATATGATCACAAAGGAAATCCAAGTAGGAAAATAAAACAGACTGGAATGGGTTACTGATTATCCTAAAGAATAGAATTTAAAGCAAAAACTAAAAAGATGTTTCCAGACAGAAAGATAAGAATGTAAATGAAAAAGCACAAAATTAAGTTTTAATAACATCTCTAGAGTCTAACAGTTCTGGGTTAATTTATGAAACAATTATTTTATGTTTTTTCACTAAGTTAACATCTGGTTCTTAGGCTTTAGGGAGATGTACTGGCATTTGAAATGGGAAAATTTGTAGTAATCTTTTTTGGTGATTTCAAGATAATTAATAGCAAGTAGTAATCGTCTCTATAAATTTGACTCCACTGGCAATTTCCAACATTTTTCTTAGTGATGCTACACTACACCCCAGTGAACCACCATAAAACATAATGCAAAGGTGACCATAGGTGCTACTGGCTAGTTTGAAGGAGCCGGGAACAAATTACTCAACAATGAGAAATTCTAAGTTTAGCTGTTTTCTAGTTTTATATGCAAGATTCTTTTTAGATAGAAGGGATTTGGATGGGTGAGAAGGTCATTTTAATATTCTCCAGTCATTTACCAATTTAGAGTTACTACATCAAGTGTGGCCATCTAATTCAATGAATAGAAAGTTATTTGCCCTAGAATGAAATATAATAATGTTTGTCTGTCTTGATTTGCTACTTATAATTATATAGTAGACAGAAAAAAAAAGATACTGAGTTTAAAGAAGTGTAGGGCAAGGAGATTTACAAGCTAAAGGGACTGACACAATTTCCCCTTGAGAAAAATCAGTGACAGGTGATGACTTGCTTTCCATGCCCTTGAGCTGATGAGTTGAGAAGTGTAGTAATATGGCAGCATAATTTGAGAAGAGGCACAAGTGGAAGCAGCCCCAGACTGAAAGACAGTACTTTACAAAATGGACTGATACCATTTTACAAAGGCTAAATAATAAACTTGAAGATGGAATAAATTTCTTGACTTACTGGTCACCTTATATTGTGACATGTTGAGCTCTGTATGTCTATCTAGAGTAATTCCAGTGTTTCTTTAACTTTTTGTAGCACAACCACAATGGCAAATGTGTTTTCAAAACACACAGAAACTCACTTAAAGTTCAGTCATTAGGTAACACTGATCCAGGGTCCCAAATGCACAAGAACTCTGGCTACAAATGTGAAAGAATTCGAGCTGTGCCAATGGTTGGCTAATAGTGTTCCATTCAGTTTCCAAGAGCTGTCATCCATCGTCTGTTCCAAGTTACAGGAAATATCGCCAGTCACTATAGCTTCTTCTGATTTTACTTTTAATTAACTTTTATTAGTGCATATTTGCAGTACATTGCGATTACATTCCTATGGGGAGTTGGCACGTGGACACAACACACCTTAATTCTTCCTGCATCCACTTTTCCTCTCCTTCTTCCCTCCTCCCTCCATCTCTTGGTCCCCTTCCCATTTGTAGAACATCAGTCTCCCTATTTGCTTTCATTTGTCTTTTATTTTGTTCTTTAATTGATTTATACTTTGGGTTTCTTACATACAAGAAACCATGTGACATCTAAGCTCGTGTGTGTGATTTATTTCACTTAACCTTGTGGTCTAAGGGTGCATCCATTTTCCTACAAATGACTCAAGTTTATTCTTTTTTATGGTTGAGTACCATAGCTTTAAAAGTTTTTTTTTCTCTTTGTAAATTTAATTTTTTTTAACAGATGCATAAAAACATGAACTTACTCATATTGTCAGAGTACTGGGCAATGTTTCTTACCTGTGTGTATTGTGTGATACTAAAATCAGTCTAACCATTTATCTATCTCTTTAGCCATTTATCTTTTCTCTTTGGTGAAAATATTCAAAATCCATTTTTAAATTCGTTTTTGAAATGTACAGACCCCAAAAAGTATATCTGCCACATGTGCTGGTAGCACTTAGTGGGCAGTAATGGACCCAGCAGTCACATAAGCCACATCTCGCTCAGGCAGGACATCATTTGGTCTCCCCTAAAGCTGAGGGGACCCTACTTGCCTGCCCACATTGACTGTCACTCCAGTGTCATTTCTCAGCCCAGGCTCCTTTCTCTTGTCATTCCCCACCAGGAAACAAATATTCCACATTTGCTGATGACGATTTTCTTGCTTTGCCTTGTAGTTCTATGAACTCCATAGGAAAAACAATGAAGTTTAGTTCTGCGAACTTTGTTCTTTCCATAAATGGAACAACACACCAGGTATTGTTCTGTGTCTTGCTGCATTACTCAACACTCTTTTTGCAGGCTCCACCTGCTTTCTTTGTAGCCATAGTTAATAGTCCTCTTGCTGTACGATCTTTCATTGTATGAAACAGTTTATCTATTGGCAAAAGTTTTCTCGAATGAGGGGCCATAAGAACAACACTGTTATACTCATTCTGCTGTTTTATAGTTTTAATATTCTACAATCTATCAAAAATATGTATTTCTTTTATGGAAGTATGTCATGTGATAAAAAGGTACAGTCAACAGCAAAAAGGCACCCAAATTAGCTCATTTAACTCACTCAGATTAGGCAGTTTGTATACAGTTATTTAAATTTAATTGAAAAACTTAAAGGGTGGCTTTTTTTGTTTGGTATCTACTAGAAATTCCCTAGCTTGTTTTTCAGAAATTGACCTGGCCCCCTGGGGTAGATAAGATGGATGTTTGGAGGGACAGAAGGAGAATGCACAGAAAACAGAACCTCGCCGAGATGAGGGAGCCTTGCACAGCGACACCTTCCGCAGCTATGTCTTTCACAGCTGTCCCTCACAGAGACCCCACAAGCGGCAACTTGGTGCGGCTGTGTAGAAGCAGGCGTCAAATGTTATTATTCAGTACAGCTTTAGTGACTGCCGTGTTTCCTAATCACCAAGCATTATGCCGAAACCTGGGCAGTAGCCTTGAGGGCAGTGCCTGCTGCCACAGAATTCTGACGCTCTTGGAGCCCATGTGACCGCACCCACTGTCCTTTCAAGTGCAGGTGAATGCAGTCCAATACTTGCTCCTTTGTTTTACTTCCCTTTTCTTGGATTCCTATTCCAGTTCTGCCTCATTCAATGGATGTAATCTTTAATTAGACCTTAATGACAGTCGTTAGCATCTGGCCCTGGTTCACATTCAGGCAACGTGTGACTTGGATTTCTATTTCACTCTATGTTTAGATTGATACTTTCTGCCTTTAAAAAGTGACCACTTTCCAAAGTTAATTTTATTCATTTTGTGTTCATTTTGCTGGCTTAAACTCTTGAACGAGATCCTATTTCCAATTTAATGGAGGGAAGTGTCATTGAGGTGGAAAGCCTAACTCTGCCTGAGTGGGTAAGAAAAGAATGATTAAAAGAGAATTTATATGCTCTACTTACAATATATCTAATAATGAAAATGAGAAAAATTCTACTAGTGAAAAATTTTGAAGGTCGTGAATGTTTTTCAATTTGGATAGAAGTGTAAGAATGCATTGAAGATGTGTATACATAACAACACTGGAAATTTAAAATAAGTTGCCATCTTCTACATCAGAACTTCACACAGCATGAGCTTTGAGCCACCACATCAGTGGCAACTGGAAACAGATGGCTAGAACGCAAATATAGACATCTGTGGGCTCCATGCATGCAGGCAAATCTAAGACCAATGGAAAATACTTGAAAAATATGTGTATTGAACATGTGTGGACTTTGCCCTGTTGTTATTCCCTGAACAATCAAGTACAATCACTATTTACCTCCTACTTACATTTTATCGGGTATTGCAAATATAGTCATTGCAAGTAATCTAGAGATAACACATGCAGGAAGTTTGTGGGTTGTCTATGAATCCAATGCCGTGTTGCAAAGCGCACTGTGTATCCATGGATTTTGTTGTCCTCGGGGAATTGGTGGTTCTGGAGCCAAACCCTGTCACTAATGAGGAATGACTGTACTTTCAATTATATTAGGAAGAAAGACCCAAATCAGGCATGTAGCACAGTGGCCTGAAACTCACACATCATAATAGAGTATGCTTTTTGTGATACGTCTATGATCATATCCAATAACAAGATTCTTTTTATGTGCAATGGAAATTTGAAAATGGAGATAGAGTAAGAAAAAAAATACTGTCTGCCTGGAAGAGAGTGAAGACATGTGAGTTAGCAGGCGGGTCCTGAAGCTCATTAACTCTTCCCAGTCAGCTGTTCCTCCAGGCTTCCAGAATTCTGTCTTTTTCCTGACAGCTAAGTCTCTAATCTTTGAATTTCACTTTCCTTTCACCCACTTTTTCCTCTTTATTCCTAGTGTTCCTGCTCTAATTTAAGATACTGTCATTTTCTATGTGGAAACCTGTTATGTGGCAGATTGTACTTTTTAAAAAGTAGCTGGAGTAAGATTTCACATGTTCTTATAATGACCTCCACTCTTCTTCTACGGGGAGGTGACTTCTATGTTTTCTCCTCTTGAGCCCAGACAGACTTGTGCAACAGCTCAAAAAATAAAGTATGGTGGAATGCTTTCCAAGGATGGACTAAAGATATGCAGGCTGTCCGCATTGTTCTCTAGGGATACTTTCTTTGAATCTATGCTCCAAAATGTTCATGTAGCCATGGGGGAAGACGAATAATGAACGGCAGAACCTTGGCCCATAAATCCACCTGAGCTTCCCGCTGTGCGAGCGAACCATCTTGAAAATCAGTTCCACAGGTGCAGGAGAGACCTTTTAGGTGATGCTTTTGAAGCATAGATAAGATACTTGCTCAACTCTGTAATTTAAATTACAGATTTCTGAGAAAATAAATGACTATAGTTGCTAACATCTTAGGCCGCTAAGTATTGGAATGTTTTGTTATGCAGGAACAGGTCACCAATACATTCCATCGGCATCGATGTGAACTTCTGACCTATAATGCATCTTGCACACCACTACCAAATTAAATCTGCAATACTACATTACCCAACAAATAATGATAGCTCATTCAGTATGTAACTGTTTCATCCAGATTCAACATGTTAGGCAATTGTGCAATTTTTATACCTTTCTAATTTTGTCATTCTTTTATTATTTTATGAAGACAACTTGGAAAATTTAAATCAAGCGCATTAACATAACCATTACCTCAGACATTCAATGTTTGTGTGTGTGCTGTGAGAACATTTCGAATTGACTCAGCATTGTTGAGGTACATCACACTTTTTATTAACTATATTCACCGTGCTCTGCAGCAGGTCTCAAATTGAGCAGGCGAGCAAGCCAAGAAAGCACACTTCACGTGTCTAAGTGAGATTTTGAACCCGCTGACCAGCTTCTCCTAATTCCACTCTTGTTCCAGCCTCTGCAACCACCCTTCTGCCTGTGGCTTCCTTGAGTGCAGTTGTTTTAGATTCGTATATAAATGAGAATATGTGGTACTCATGCCCAGCTTATTTCACCTAACACTATAAGTGATCAGAGACTAAAAGGAAGTCTCTTTCTCAAGATCACAGTTCATCCCTGGGACTAGGTTATCCATGGTTAATTCAGTTTTTCAATTGCAGCAATGCATGCTGACTTTTCTTTCAAGAAATGGAGTTTTCTAGTCAGCAACCTGTTCCCCTTTACAACAGTAACGTTACAGTCACTTCATTATTTTTAGTTTTGTTTCACAAATGGTATTCGGAAATCTAAGGAGAAACAGGTTATATTTTGTGCAATAATTATTCCTATGGGTTCCTTCTTCGCATGCCCGTAATTAATTTGCTGCCATTCAATTCAGTGAATGTTTCTGAAATGAAAAATGAGACTTGTTTTATAATCAGCGACATTGCATATATATTTATCATTGACACGCAATATATGGTAGATAGTTACCCCTCGCTAGAGTATTATGGGGTCTTTCAAGGCACTCCCCAATACTTAGACCCAGACACCTTGTCTTTCTTTGAAACGGGAACATTGTTTTCCTTCTGGGTTTGCATACACAGGAAGCTACTTTGGTTTTTTGGCTGGGTGACAGCCTGTAGATTGAAAACTGACACCACTGCAGTTAAAAAAATCAGGTCAGAGATTAATGTCACGGAACCCGCAGCCCCGTCAGCTAAACATGATCGGCTTGAGGCAGGCGAAGGATCCATGAGCCCTCTGCTTGCTGCACTCACTAAAATAAATGCGTCTGTCTCTGCGTTCAGACTCTGAAGCCTTCTTCCCAGCAGGACGTGGGTGGTATTTCCCCGTAACGTTCCTGCAGATCCGCAACATCTAGCACAATCTTCCTGCTTAAATTTCTTCCAGAAGACCAATTAGGAAGAAAAAAGGGTAGCCAGGGAGTGAGTGATGGGAAGAAACTTGACAAATTTGGTTAATTAAAATTGCTGAAACAATAAAATCTAGGAAAGAAAAACATGGCATTGAATAATCACCAAGTTAAATGTACAGAAAAGTAAAATAACAATAGTTTGATCTAAAACATTGGCTATCTATTTAAGGACAGGATGTAGGTAGACATTTTTGTTGGCAAATATTAAAGGAAAGACTCAGAATGGAAAACTTCAGGTAAAACAGGGCTAAGTTTTAAGCGGTGAGAGGTCATATACACATGCCCGTGGTACGCAGCATGAACACAGTGTAAGTGCATGCAAACAAGGTGTACATTTGTATTAGATTTTTGATGTGTAGACTACAATGTGGAATGAAAACTTATTTTCTATAACACAACAGACACTGTGTGTGAAGCAATAAGAGAAAGGATTCTAGAGGTAGGGTTCCAAAAAAAGGAGAAACTATTTTATATTTTTATTTTTGAAATTTATTTTTAAAATGCATAACTGTATTGCCAGGCATTGCGGGGCATGCCAGTAACCCCAGAACTTGGGAGGCTGAGGCAGGAGGATCACTGCAAGTTCATGGTCAACCTGAGCTACATAATGATTTCAAGCCCAATCTGAACTATAAAGTAAGAACCTGTCTCAAAAAACAGAAAATATGAAAAGATATTGTGATACTGTCATAAAGAGCTGTTCACTGACATGTGTAAATAAAACTTAGCTTTTGAAACATTCATTTTAAAGGTAAACATAGCTTAAAGACATAAACTAATAGGAATATTGTTATTCCGGAATAATTTTGTATGTCTTCTTTTCTATATTTATGGTTTGTATATCTTTGAATTAGTATTAAAAGGGTATAAAGACCAAAATGTTGTCTCATAGTAATTTTATTATCCTCTTTGAGTGGTGGGAGGTGTGAAACAGGGAGTGAGTTTTACAAACCTGACTGACACCTTCCAGACCGCAGTGTGCTCAGGAATCACAGGGTCTTCTGAAAGGCAGATTCTGGCTCAGCAGCTCGGAGCAGGCTGGGAATCCGCACTCCCAAGCCCCTTTTGCTCCCTGTGTCCCTCTGCTCCCCATGTCCGTCTGCTCCCCATGTCCGTCTGCTCCCCATGTCCCTCTGCAGAGATCCCAGGGCAGTTTGCAGGGTGTTTAGGTAACTGCTTTGCTTTTCAGTCTTTGTCTTTTTCAACTGAGATGAATAAAATAATGGGATCCAGTGACAAAGAACAACAAGGAGACAGACTTTGTGCATCGCTAATAACTGTTATTTGACTTTTGGAAGACTGTGCATGAGTGTTTTTAAAAAGACTCACAATGCTGGATTACTTGGGTAGCAACAAACTCAGACTCTTTAATCTACATGTTATATCACATAATTTTGCCAAGTCTTAAACAGACTTTGCTTTATTCTTTACTGATACCTTTAACATTGCTTATAAAAGCTTCGATTTTAGAAATGCATACAAAATGTAAACCATTTTATTTTCATGCTTTTTAATATTGTCGAATGTTTTGTATTAAGCTTGATACAAGTAATTGGAGACATATCTCTGGTGTGTAGTAAGCTGCCTGCCTCTGCTTAGCTTCAAAAGTTTAAAAAAACTGAGTGAGTTTTCTTCAGAAGAATAAAATAATTGATTACTTAATAATGTTGATGACATTTAGTTGACAAATATTGAAAAAGATTATATTCTCTCCTAAGAGTGCTAACCAACCTTGAATTGCTAATATTAGTTAAGGAACATAAAACTTTCAGAAATAGATTTAAATGTATTTATTTGTTAAACAGCTATCAAATTTTTAATTCATTTATGTTGAAACAGAAATGCTTGGAATTTTGTCCCCTGAAACTCTGGAGTCATCTCAAAATCATAAGTCTGTATACTTGTTGGTTTACCATATATGAATCTTAGATTTGTTTAGTGAATGCAACTTCCCAATACTTTGATAAGTGAAAGATGAAACGGTTGCCTCGCATACTTATTTTGTGCAATTATTTGCCAGATTTTCCATTTTCTTTGTTATTCAATGAACCTATATTGCCTTTATCAAATATTCAGTTATTGACTTTATTCCTACAGTGAGAAAGAAATACTGTGATACAATAGGTGAAATCATAAGAAAGTAGACTTGGAAAAGGTTCAAGGTCATTTCAAGAAATTTCATGGTAAAATAATAAAAGTTATTCAATGTTATAAAATTATGGTCCTTGAAACTGCTAGTTTTTTAACTGTCCACAACAAGAACATACTTATACTGTAAAAAATGTCAAAGAAAATGAACATCTACCATATGGCTAAATATTTTCATGCAAAGGTATTCAACACTTCCTTAGAAAGCGATTTTATGCCTAACAATAGTTCCGTCAAGATGCCTTTGCCTAAATCTCTCCTGTTAACATTCAACACAATTTCCTTTTTTATTTTTAAATGTGAAAAATAGCAGGTCATTGTGCTCTTTTATAGTGACCCTCTGTCTTTTAGAACACTAATCTTACACCATTTTCCGTTCTTTATTCAAGTTGAAAATGCTGAGACAAAAAAATATTTCTCCAGGCGTGGTTCATTTTTTTTGGTCTTTTAGTCACATTAAATTCTTACCTGTCAAGTGCAAATCATAGAATATTTTGAGATTGTGTAAATGTGACATTTCAAAATTTATTAACAGGGAAACTGGAGGACTCAGTGACCACAAAGCCCACCAGACCATTTAGGATGAATGGCTGCCTTGATTCTGTGCTTGTACTAAATATTGTTTCTGTGCATGGAGAATGGCAAATGAAGTCACACAGGGAAGGCATAGGCTTAAAAACGTAGCCACCCCTGTACTCCTGTGTGACTTACCTGCATTATCTCTTTGAAGCGGTTTCCTTACCTACCACAGACAGATCATAATGACAGCTACCCTAACACACACATGAGTGTTCAGACACAGCCTCACATAGACTAGCATTGTGTCAATACCAATCTATTTATTTTCTTTCTGTTGACCTAACGACATCATGGGAACATGAAAGAATCACACAACTGTCTGTAGTGTGTGTGAATCATACATGCATGTAATCAATGATACATGAAATTACTCTATTTGTATTTCCTTCTAGAGTGAAGATTATACTGTTCTTCTAATTTAAAAAAGTGGAGTGGGGCAACTGCTTCATTGGTCTTCCTCACCCTTCCTATCTTGTGGATATCGTGTAACTTATCTTTTGCCCTGTTTACTTCTAAGGGGTTATTCTAAAAATTATTAATATTTGCATGTATCAGATTCAGAATGTAGGGTAAACTTGAATACATTTAGTCTTCATTTTAAAGTTTTTTTTCACATACTCGTCTCATTTGGGTATTTTTCAAGGATGTCTAAGTAAACTAATTCTTCCAAGCTTTAAGAATACCCCTCAAATGACTAAGGTAAATGGAGTGTCCCCAGGTTAGTTTGGGTTTCGGCTTCTGTAGGATTTTTCTGTTGTTACACGAAGATGTTAGTACCAATTCTTTGGCTCAAAGTCATGCATATTTGTTATCTTCCTGATTCTGAGTACGAGGAGTCTGGATGGGGCTTCGCTGGGTTTTCTACTTCAAGGTCTCTTGCATCTGCCACGCAGTGCCAAGGTGTGCTCCGCTTTGTGAGATGTATTTAGACCCGAGGAGCCCACTGTGGTGCTCTCATGCGTCTAATACGCATTTTTCCTTTGGTCAAATGCTAAGAACAACACTGGACTCATATAACCTTGCTTCCAGAAAGGCCCCATTCTTGCATTCAGAGGAAAAGAGGAGTCAGCTGGTGTGCTCCCCCTGAAATACCCTCTCCTCGCCCCTTAGATTCCAGCCCAACTGTCACCGTCTGTGACTAAGGCCCACTGTGAACTCTCACAGTGTGGGTATGTCTCCTACGTAGTGCTTACTACAGGTGCAAATGTTCATTTGTATCGTTAATATCAATTTCTGTCGCTTATTAGTGTTGGCCCAATGAAGGCAGAAACTGTAAAGAAATTTGCTCGTCTGAATCCAAGCACCTGCTGAGTAAATCATCACGGAATGAATGAATGTGTGGACGTGTGGGCCAGGAGCTGTCAGGAACTTCAGGGTCTCCCTAGATCACATTAGTGATGTGTCCAAGAGCAAGAAGCAGCGCTGGTTTTTATGCTAGGAGCTACGCTCTAAGTTAAAAAGGCACAAAGACAATGCTGCATGAATGTAACTTAGCACATTTCTCTTCAGCATATCCAGTACAAAATCTTTTCTCTCCAGCATTTTTAATATTCAGGCATTTTTCAAGGCATCATTCAAAATGGCACTTGTTAGCATTTGGTATATGTTTGGGTCTTTTAAAAAACTATTACTAGTAAGGAATCATTCTATTCACTTATTCAGCCAACTGAACAACTAAAACTTTATGGATTCACCTAGAATTAACACTTTATTCTCCGGTTAATGTTTTTAATTCATTGGAAGAATTTACTTTAGGATTTCTGATGGAATTTAGTTCTATTTATTTCAAAAGGTTTTTTTTTTCTTATATTTCATCCAATCATTAAACAATATCACACCCAATGGCTTTTTTTTTTTCACAAAATATAAAGGGAGACTTGACTTTCTAACTCTGCTCCATCTGTGCTGTGACAACTTTTATTTAATCCTCTGATGTGCTTAATGACCCAATACAGCGCTACCTCGTTCACGAACACTTTCATTTGCAAACAAAAGACGCAAGCGTGGCCATCTTTTCCAAAACGTGGAGCAAATTACGTTTGTGAACTGAGGTACCACTGAACTCATCCACTTGTTTCTCTGAGAGTATCATTCCCGCCTTTACAATTTTACTGGATTTCTTTTTTCTTTAAAAATACAAGTACAATAATATATGTTTAAAGTATAAGAGTAAAAAGTACAGATAGAAAAAAATAAACTCGCATTCCCATCACTTCTATTGTAACTATGTCATATTCCTCTAATACTTTTTCATGCATATGATATAATTAGCATTTTCGCTAAAATTAGAATTATGGTTGGATAACATATCCTTACATATTTCTCATAAAATTTCTTAAGCATCCTTTGTTATCAGTGAATATAAATTTTCATTAGCATTTGTATGACTGTATTATATGTTATTTAGCCATCCTCTTTTAGTGTGTGTTTATATAATTTCTTTTTTTCTTATTATAAACTACATGGGAAGCGTGGTGGTGCATGCCTATAATCCCAGCACTTGGGAGGCTGAGGCAGGAGGATCATTGTGAGTTCCAGACCAGCCTGGACTACAAAGTGAGCACAAGGTCAGCCTAAACTGTGTAGTGAGACCCTGTCTCAAAAAGACAAAAATAAATAAATAAATAAATAAACAAATAAACAAACTATGTGGGAATGACTGCATATTTGTTCACTGTGATTCTGTTGTCAAAATTTAAAACATTGGGTCGAAACTAAGTGATTTTACACCTTTTATATATTGTTTACCTTGTATTTGACAATACAGATTTTCTTTGAAAAATATTCCAGTTGTAATAACCACATTCAATATATGTTAATACCTTTTCCAACACTGTGCAATGCACTTTGAGCATTTTCTGATTTGATATAAATGACTGATTTCTTTCAAAGTTTCATTTCTTTCACAGCAAGATGAAAGTTTCTGATGTGTTGGTTCATTCTCTCTTTTGCGCATCAACTGTGCACCCCAAGAAAACCTTTGCCCAGTTCAGTGGATTTATAACTGTATATTTTAACTACATAGGCTCTCTCTTAGTTGTTGTCAATATTTAGCCATTTTTCATTAAAAATATTTATGATAAATACCACCTTTGTAAAACACTTTTAAGACTACAACAAAACTGGCAAGAAGATAATTTAACACTTGGGAAAGGCATCCTGCAAATGAGCTAAGGTTCCAAGTGCTTGGAAGCATTGTTTCATTAAATTTTTACAACTTCCCTAGATGACTGGTCACATTAACAATCCCATGTCAAGTAAGGACCATGAATTACAGACAGAGTGCGTATTTTACTCGGTAAATCAGCTAATGAGATGAAGAGACTGAAATTAAGCCATGTTGTCGAATTCATATACACTATATGTTGAGTCTGTATCATAAAGACCTTTTATTTTAGAGTTTTCCTATCTCCTAATAAGTGACTCTACATTGATTTTTTTTCATATTGACTCTTTCACAAGCTAGGTGATTGTGAACAATTTAACCAATAAGACTACTTTTGATACTTGCATCAACCCAGTAAGATAGAACAAATATTTTATCTTAATGTTTTGCAGACCAGAAAAGTGATGCTCATTGAAGTTAAATGTCTGACAATAAATATCGATGATAATGATAACAATAATATTTTACAAATATATAATGTGGCTTACGACTTAATGAGTATGTCACTCAATCCTTGTGACAAGTCTATGAGGGTGGCTACTACTGTCCTCACTCCACTCTCCAGCAGAATGAGTTGCCCAAGAGATGAGAGCTTATCCTCCTGGGTCTTACCTGTAGCTCAGGGTTCTGACCGCCACATCATGATCTTCAATTGTAGTGAGCAAATTTGACACCTTCTTGCAACTTATGTCTTTGCTATAAAAGGCATCTTGAAAGCCTAGAACTGAGTGTGTCTTGAGGAGGTTCCATGTTTAGAACATACAAGGTTGTGCAACCAGGAAGCAATTTAACAGCAAACAGAAAAAAGGGACTAATAATTTCTTAAAAATGGGATGTATCTCCAGATTGTCAGTCAGCACTTAACGATGGTACTGGAACTTTTGAAATAAACACCATCTGTAAATGGAGTTACTTCCACAAGGGGAGCATCTACTTTAAAATTCCTGCTGAAACAAGACCTCCAGCAATCTTGTGAATGGAGACGCAGACCACGCACAAGCATTCTCAGGCTCAAGCGAGCTGTAAGAGAGTCTTTGTGGAGTAGCAACGAGTCCTGTGTGGAGAAGGCAGTCTGCTCATGTTAAATAATTGCTGTAGAAAAAGAAAATATTTGATCATAACTTCCTTTTTTTTGGTACTGGGAGTCGAACTCAGGACCTTGCATTTGCCAGTCAGGCACTTGTGCCACTAAGCTATATTCCCAGTGATTGATCACCACTTCTAAATCTCCCCTGAGGTTCCCTCTGAGTTTTTTCACAGGCATATTTAACATTTAGAGCCTTTCAGCTTTTACCAAGAAGAATAAGTTTATATCCATATAGTTGATGCCCCACGGATAGGTCCAGCTTGGCCTAGGAACCATACTTACTTTCACACTTATGAATTAGCGCAATTAAAATGTTAAGGGCCATGTACCTCCAATGAGAGGAGATGCCGACTCTCATTAAGAAATAATTTATGGAAATGACTCAATAAGGTAATCCCCAATTAATACCATAATCCAATAATACAGTAATTGAATTTAGTTTGCAGTAAAGAAGCACTTGTTGCTGTGTCTGAAAGTTCCGCATCATTTTCAGCTTGTTCCATAAGAAATGCTCCAAGACCCTGCTGGTGGGGAAAGGCAGGGGCACAGGCTCACTCAGGGCTGTGTGCACCAGTCCTGGGCTCCAAGCTCCCCCGACCTGAGTGATGGCTCACATCCAATGTGCTCTTCCTGTACTGATAATGGAAAGGATGATGTCACTTGCTCAAAAATGAGTGTTCAATTCCAGTGATCAAGCATTTAGTTGAATAGTTATCCAAAATAACATAACTAGCACATTTAACACATAACATAGATATTTACAAGCTATATTAGATAAAGATAAATATAACTCTCAGGACTGGGGCATGGCTTAGAGATAGAACACTTACTAGCATGCATGCGGTCCTGGGTCCAGTCCCCTGCACCACAGACATACCAAAAAACAAGTGTGTGTGCGTGTATGTGTGTGTAAATGTTTGGCACAGTCATCGATAATTATAAAATGTTACCAACTAAGATATAACCTTTGGTTACCTGGAGAGGTACCCAGCTGCTCCAGGGGCTTTAAATTTTTATTGCACAGCTTTCCATTGCTGACATGCACGGATTGAAGGAGGAAATGGTTTACTTGGCTCATGCTTTCAAAGGTTTTCATCCTTGGCCAGCTGGTTCCAAACAGCTGAAAACCAGGAAAACTGCTGAACTCACTGGGAGACAGAGAGCAGAGGGAAGAGCAGCAGGAGGAAGGGGGTCATGGACCAGAGAAAGCCCTGGTCACATTTCCATGACCCACCCAGACACACCTAGAAGAGTGCTTGGCTAGTCTACTCTCAGGCCAATCAAACTGACCATCATAAAGCCATCTTACCACCCTTGGCTTTCTTTGTGAATGGGATAATGGTTCTCTACTACTTTCTAGGCCTAGAAATTGAAAGGAAACCAGTTATACTCCCCATCCTGTGATCTTTGTGTTATTAAAGTCCCCATCTCATCATCATTACCAAATTGCTCAAGTCCTCCAGATGTCACATCCTAAATAGCTTTCAATTCTCTCTTCTACTCCTCATGCCAACCCCAGGGTTCAGCTTCTTATAATAGGGACCTGGATTGCTGCAAAATTTTCTAGTGTTGTTTTGGAGTCTTGCCCCAACTCTTGTGCCCTGATGTTTAAGTAAACTTTCCAGAATGCAGGCATGATGAAGATACTTCCATGTGAAATTCAGATCTGGCTATTTATTAGAAGTCAACCTCATCATTTCAGCATTTGCACCCACTGGCTCTGTCTTTTCTGCCTCCCTAATTCTTTATCCTCTTCTCTGGCTATTTTGCTACAAGTGCTTTGCTCCCAGGGATGGGAATAAGCTTGCAGGGGCTTAAGCGTAACCTTCTCTGTTCTCTAGGCTTTGACTCCCGCCACCGTGGAGCCTGGCTCAGCTGTCTCCCTTGCACTCAGTCTCACAGAGCCTGGGCAGGACACTGCCACACAGTCTGCAGCACTGTGACTACAGATCATTTTTCTGTCTTTCTCAGCAGTCTTGGAGGCCCTTAAAGGCTGGATCAGGTCTTGTCTTATTTTTGTCACTCACTCAGCTCAATGTACGTTTATCAAGTGAATGAAAAGGGACTGAATTATGGCAATCATTGATGGCTTCCTTTGTTTTACCAATCTTTTGAGAACATCAGTTTATTTTAGACAGGTCCAGTGATAACTGTATTGATGCCAGTCCCATTTTCTTCAACAAAATATAAGAGAATATCAGTAGGGTTCCATATGTTATTGACGCTGATGAATTTAGAAAAGGTAAATGCTAAAAGCATCTGAATTTGTTACTTTAGACTTTCACAGTGATGATTTCTGGAAATACTCAACTTTAAAAAATATTACAGGGCTGGGGATATAGCTCAGCAGCACAGCACCTGCCTGGCAGGCACAAGGTCCTGAATTCGATTCCCGGTACCAAAAAATTTTTTTGAAGAAAAAAAATATTGCAAATGAGATTTTCAAGGGAGTTTGGAGTTTCTAGGTACAGTTTCCAATTTCCAAGTACAAAGCATTTGGAGTCTGGAAAGATGGAGAATGGTAGTAAGAAAAATATAAAAACAATCTCAAATCTTCAAAAAGTAGGGAGTGTAGAATGTAGGTCTTTTTCATTCTTGTAACATAAAACCCTGGAAAATAGTAAGTGTTCAGGAAACTTTTGATATATAAATGTTAGAGAGAAAACTGAATAAACACATGGATAAATACACATTCTGAACTATGATTTTAAGCTATGGGGTAAAATAATCATTATATTCTGGTCTTAAACTTCTTGCAGGGGCTCACATATTAAGGCTGGGTTGCTGGCCTGCAAGGCTTTTGGGAATTGGAGGGAGCTGGGTTTGGGGGAGACTGCCTTAGAAAGGAATGTGGGGACCCCACCCCTCCAGTCTCTCTCTTCAATTTCTGCTGTTCTACTCCGAGCCTCCACCATGAAGTTCAGGAAAAAACAACAGTGCCAGGGAGCCACAGATTGAAATTTCTGAAACCATGAGCCAGAAAATACACCTTTCTGCCTAATAAGTTGATTTTCTCAGGTAAAGATGAAAAGCTAACACAGTAACCAAATATTATTATTGTAAGATATTTTGATAAATCATTACAGACCTGAGTATAGAAAGAAAGCATGTACAGAGAAAGAAAAGTGGAAGAGAACGCTTAACATAAATTATAGTACTAAAATTCCAGTGAAAGATAGGATGGGCATTGTTATGTGGTTGGAAGACAAAAGCACATGTTTAAATTTTTTCTAATGGTCTATCAGAGAAGATTAAGCCAGGCTGTCTGTTTCTAGTTCCATCTGTGTGTCTGTATTCTTAGTTTTGATTATGTTTGCAGTTCATGAAAAGTCAAACTTGGACAGAAGCTCAAGCATGCTCCTTTTCCATAATGTCTTTTTAATTGCTTTTTTGCTGATTACATTAGAAAACTACCATTCAGAAAAGAAATACGAATAAATAGTAGTATGTAACCCTTTGGCTTATCCAGCTACTATACACCAGCCTCTAGAATAACAAAGATCTGGGTTCTAAATACCTGTAATTTAAATAAGAACTGATTTTAGATTAGATAATATATCCAAAGACAAAATTTAATTTAAAGTTGCTGCATAACCTTATAAACCTAAATCACAGACTTATTTCAAACACAGTCGCTGTCTCTTGGCAGCAGTGGCCTGAAGTCATCATTATGGGCCCGTCACACAGCGATGAAGTAGCTTTGCCTTTGTTGCTATTTTGAGATTTTTGCCTGCATTGTGATTGCCAGTTCACAAGCACAGAGAAACAATGAGTGTTTCATTTTCGAAGGTGACCTTTCCAAGTCATTCGCTGGAAGCCCACGGAGAGGGGAGCTCCTCTAATTCCTGGGTCTCAGTTGCTCTTTAGGGCCAGCAGTGACCTTGTTCCCTTCTCTTCCTTTCCCACTGGGTGGAGGCGGGTACCTCCTGGACTCAAGCGAGTTGGAGAAGGTGAAGGGAGAACTTAAACTGGAACACACCTGTATTATCCAAACTCATCCCACAGACAAATTCGAACACAACGCCGCCTCGCTAGGACGTGGCCATAGGAAAGCTCTTAGCATAGTGCCTGGCACCGGGCACGCAGGGGGGATTTGTGTGTGTTCCTAATGCCCTTGTTTCAGCTGACTGGCTTTGTGTAGTGCTCTGGGTTGGAGGCTTGCTCCTACTGTTTGCCAGCATTTCTGGCATCGTCTCTGAGCTTCAGGCTCCTTTTCTCTAAAGTGTGAAGGAGACGAGCCCTGCCTGTCAGTCGCGATGTGTGTGGCTGGCTTTACAGACTAAGAACAGTGCCGCTGTGGGACGCCGTTAACCTGACTGGCTGTTGACTGCCTGCCAAGGTCCAGCTCCTTCACGCGTGTAGGTCAGAGGGTGCCCGGCCAAGACGCTGGAACACTGAGCCGGTGTGGCATGTATCCTGTGCAGGGAGCCCTGAGGTTCGGGGTGGCAGCTGTGACTTCTCAGCAGAAGGGTCACCGCACACTCCTTAGCACCCCTGAGCCCTTGCAGGGGCTGGGCCAGGCCCAGCCGTGAGTCTTTGTTCTCCCTCTCACTTGATTTGGCACAGAAGTGGTCCCGGTCACCACGAAATCAGCTTTCGACTGTACAAAGGGTGACGAGCTTAGTTTTTGAATCCCCAGGAATGTGAGAACAACGGGCTAAGGAGAGCTTGCTGCCCAGGGCCTTTTTCACCTGTTTCAAGGGAGAGCACCGTGCTGTGTGAAACGAGTTGGAAAATTCAGCCCTCAGCTGTTAGAATTACTAATGGCCAGGCATTTCGTTACCTACGAATTGAGAAATTTTGTCTGGGCTGTACATCTAGAACAGTATAGTACATTTAATACTGGGACCTTTATTGAAATTGTTCTGCAAATACTTAATTCTTACCATGTTCTATTTCATTAAGCTACAGTTCCGCCAGCCTACCTCAGAGAAGCGTACACATTCATGCAAGCAAATTGTCAGGTATGGGGAGTAGAGAGAGTGGGATGACAGCATAAGGAATTAATGACAAACAGCACATTTAAAAATAGGTATGGAAGCTGGGCGTGGTGGCGCACGCCTGTAATCCCAGCACTCGGGAGGCTGAGGCAAGATGATCGTTGCGAGTTCGAGACCAGCCTGGGCTACAAAGTGAGCTCAAGGCCAGGCTGAACTGCATAATGAGACCCTGTCTCAAAAAAAAAAAAATTTATACACTTTTTTATACCTACAACTTTCCAATTGACTTCAGTTATTTAACACAGTACAATGTAAATAACAAATTATTTTAATTTTTTCATAATTTAAAAACAGCCGTAAGTGCAGTAAGTACCACAACAGTGCTGAACTAAGGTAGAATCCTACTTTCTAGAGTTCAAAAGAACAAAAAAGAGGAGAGTCAAGGTAGCCCTGTGCTGGTACAGACCTCCCAGCCCTGGCCTTCCTGGCCTGTGAAATGCGAATGCGGAAGCCTCTCCTGGCTTAGCCTTCTTCTGCTTGCTAGAATTAGAGTTGTTCATATTTTAAACACAAAATTCAAGAATTTCTTTCCATTCTTGGGTGTCTCTACCAGGGCAAATCTTTAGGAACCAGAAAATTAGTGCACCACCATCACCACCTTTGTCTCTAGAAACTGTATTCCACGTGCTGGCCCCGCAGCATCGCAGTGCCTCCTCTTCAGCTCCACCCAGGCCTCGCCGCCCACCCCCCTTGCGGACAGGCTCAGCTTCTGTGTGCTCATCCCTCCATTCCTGCAGCCAGGCAGGGCCTTCGCAGGAGCGCTGTCGCCTTTCTCGACTCCCTTCTTCCAGGGCTCTGCCTGCCCAGGTCCAGTACAGCTCGACGCAGACTCTGGTAGCTTCAGGGAGGGGAGATGAGCCCACTTCTCTGCAGACCATGAGATGGTCCAGTCCTGTGGGGTCAGAGACAGAATGTCCTCCTGGAGGGACAGTGGAGTCTGATCACGGCCAGGGCAGGCAGAGGTTCCTGTCTAAGTATGTGCACACTTTTGGAGCATCTGTTATATTAAAAGTACACAAATCAATGAAAATTGAGAACACCAGGTGAGGGACACTTACCAGTGCCGGTCACTGTGCTGGGCATCATAGGTGTAGCCACAGCTCTACAAGGTGCCCAGGGGCTTGCATTCTACAGTCAATTGCAATGCAACATGGGAGGGTCCAAAAGAAAGGAACACAGAAAGGGATCTGGAAGCATCCAGGAGTCACGGGACGCCCCTGGAGGGTGTATTGGGGACTTTCCGAAGGAGGGGAGGTTTCAGCTGACTAGACCTTGCTCCTGCCAATGCCTTTTGTAGATAATATGCAAACACATTTAAAAGCATGAGGATATCTACACTTCTATTTGTGTAACAATTCAACTACTCATCAAAAAAGATTTTGATAGACATACTGAGACCATAGCCAACCTTTATAACATCCTTTAATTAAAATGGGAAAATACATTTGTGCTCCAAATAACTATCTTACAAAAAAAATCTTTTGGGACCTCCTGCCTGTTTAGAATAGAGAATAGCACAGGTCTGCGGAAGGGATTAACAAAATACCAACGCCGGCCTTTTTCGTAATTGGTGGTGAATGTGTTAGAAACACTGGGAGTTTTACATGAATAAAACTGCATAATTTCACCCATTATACATTCTGCGCATTGGTTGAGAAATACACTTCTAAATTGTTTATGTCTCTTATCTGTATTTTAACGGTAGTTAAGAACGAGTTGAACATTGATTGTGTGCTTTACAGTGTAAACTCTCTACAAGGAAATAAACTTCTAAGTCTCTGGGGCTTCTTCCATCCTCAGTTATATAACCTGGTTTTCATATACATGAAAAAGTGGTTTAATCTCTATCCTTCTGAACACTGCGTACTGAGTGGAAAGAAAGAAGAATGAATGGATTGAGTGAAAGTAATTTTCCCTCCAGAGGGATATTTTCTGAAAGCCTTTCTTTGGAAGAATGTGTATCCCTACTATCAATTAATAAACAGGCACAGGAAGAGTGGGAATAGAGGGGTGGGAAGCCAGCACCTACTGTGCCTGAACTCTGCTAGACACCATATTCTGCGAGGTACTCTTACTATCTTGATCTTACAGATGCACACTGATGTACGGTCGCTAGGAAGGAAGGAAGCTGGGATAAGAGCCCAGCCATCCCTCATTTAAGCCCCACTTTTATCTCACTTTGCTATGTGCCTTCCCTGTACCTGATTAATGTAAATGGACAGCTACTTTAAATTAGGTTTTACTGACTTTAAAACCATTTAATGTATTTTTTAAGTTCCTATGATGCCACTTATTCTCCTAGACTCAAACACAGGAGCTGGCAGATATGTTAAGTGAAGGAAATATGTTGGGGGAAACTCATCTACTCTATGTTTCTGCTGCCTAGTGCTGCTACTGCAGCATGGAGAGATGACTGAGTAAGACAGCACCTACCCAGTGGCTGAGCTCCATAAAACTGCATTCTGGAGACGAGGTAGGGGTGAGGTGGACACCCGGTTGGGTCTCAGGCTTCGGAATGCTCACACACATAGAGGACTGAAAGAGTGTACTGTGTGTCAGAAGTCACAGAGGTGCTGGGTTTGCTGGTGTGGATACATGGGAGAGATGAAAGATGGGAGGCAGACCTGCCTGA
The DNA here is from genome assembly GCA_004365215.1 of Cuniculus paca. NCBI lineage: Eukaryota > Metazoa > Chordata > Mammalia > Rodentia > Cuniculidae > Cuniculus > Cuniculus paca. The sequence continues at coordinate 1,896 of RJWT010008302.1, read as the reverse complement.
TGCATGGTGTGTGCAGGTCTTTATACTCTGTGAGCCTTTTATGTTGCTCGGTTTCAGTCTTGCCAGAGCATAGAGCTCCAACGGTGAAACGGGATCTACTGGTTTGGGGTCGCCTGGCTGACAACATTGTTAGTTAGCTCCTTGGAATCATGAATTCCTTGAACTGCAATTCCTTGAAGAGCACTGTATCATATGCTTTTGCTTTCAGCTCATCTCGCACATCGTGGGGAGGGAGGGACAGTTCTTGACTCACAGTTACAGAAACTGGCTCACCTTCCACAGGACTCCCAACAGCTCTGTCCCGTCCGTCCCTTCTCCACCCCTTGTAACTGCTTCTCCCTAAATTTGCTATGGATGAGTAGCACATTCTTAATGTCTGTAAAAATAATCTGATGAGATCTTTTTTGGATACTCTTTACATTTAGGAACACAAGAGTCCACTTGAAGAAACATATACTTGAATGCTTTTTAATTTCTCACTTGGACTTCAAACTCTTCATTGAAGGTCCACTTAGTGGCCACTGAGTCTTTCATCAGAGTCTTTCATCCAGCACAGGGCAAGTGGATTTGGGGTCATTGGCCACTAGCTTGCCTTAGGTCAGAGTGTCTGAGGAGGATGTGAATAGAGAAAGGGTCTGGTGAGAAATAATAAAACCTGCTTCATGGGGACACTACCAGAATAATAAGATTTTAAAAGACTTTAATTCATAAGGTCCATGAAAAATACAAATGAATCACAGAATAAATTAATAAATGATTTCACTAAAATATCCTGCTTTACATAATTAAGACTTAGATTTTATAGATTTTCCTCCATTTAAATTTCATGAGCAACAACTTGCAGGACACCAGGAAATGTTGCTGTTTCCTGTGGATTTCAACAACACTAGGGATTCCGCGCATTGTCTACCCTGTGCATTACGGACTTGTGATGCTCAGAGTATAATTCAGTGCTGTTTGTGTATAACACAGTTATAACCTGGGCTGGAACTGAGTCCTAAGACACATTTTTGTTTCATTTTTTTTCTTTTAGTTGTGAAGAGTTCTCAGTAAGCAATGTAATATGATCATTTCACAGTTTAGCACTCTTTAGCTTTCATGTTAACCTGAGTAAGCTCTTTTTTTTTTTTAACACTGTCTTGGTTACTTTTCTCTCGTTGCTGAGACAAAGTATGTGATGCTTAAAATGAAGGAAGGAGAGGTTTAATTGCTTACAGTTTTGGAGGTTTCAGTCTACACTCAGCTGACTCCAAAGCAGGGTAGCCTGGCTAAGGGCCAGTCTGCAAGAGACAAGAGCAAAAAGGACAAGAGGAGAGCCTGCCAGCCTTCCTTTCTTTAGATAGTATGCCAGCTCCGCCCCTGGGCAGGTGCAGCATGCACACTGCCAATCCCAGCTCTAGACAAAGAACCAATCACCAACGCTAGGCTCAGCTGCCTTCCAAAGCCCCACCCCCCACGACTGCAGGAGGATTTAGGGGGACATTTAAACACAAACCGTAACAAACGCTGAAGGCATTTTACCTAAATAATACTAAAATATATATTAAAAGAATTTTTTCAATAACTTTTTAACTATTCATTAACCATAAAAGGACTCCTATGTTATGGGAACTGAGGGTAGTGGGTTTTGAGTAAATTTTCTTAGGCTCCATTAACAAATATTACAGTAGAAATTTCATTCTGTGTTGTAATATTCACTTAGTCATCATCACTTAAATGTTTGACAGAATTTTTTCCTCTCTCTGGTAAGGAAAGGAAGTGGATATCCTTTAAAGAAACACGTTTTTATTGTGAATATTTTAATTTAGCAATTTTCAAAATGACATGCAATAAATAAATCTTGCAAAGGTTACAATTTAAAACGTTCTTTGAAAGTATAACATCTATAATTAATGA
>RJWT010008301.1:0-26485 GCA_004365215.1 Cuniculus paca | reverse complement strand
GTGGGATACATCCCAGGAATGCAAGGATGGTTCAACATATGCAAATCAATAAATGTAATACACCATATCAATAGAGCAAACAAAAGAACCACACGGTCATCTCAATAGATGCAGAAAAAGCTGTTGATAAAGTGCAACACTCTTTCATGATAAGAACCCTACAGAAAATTGGAATAGATGGCCGTTACCTCAATCTGATAAAAGCCATCTATGACAAACCAACAGCCAGTATCACATTAAATGGTCAAAAACTGAAAGCTTTCACTCTAAAATCAGGAACAAGACAAGGGTGTCCATTATCACCACTCCTATTCAATATAGTGCTGGAAGCGTTAGCCAGAGCAATTAGACAAGAGACAGAAATAAAAGGAATAAGGGTAAGAAAGGAAAAAGTTAAAATATCACTGTATGCAGGTGACATGATACTCTATGTAGAAGATTCTCAAAACTCCATTGAAAGACTTCTGGATGTCATAACCAAATTAAGTAATGTAGCTGAATACAAAGTCAGTACTCAAAAATCTATGGCATTCCTGTACACAAACAACAAACTCACTGAGAGAGGAATAAGAGAAACCACACCCTTCACAATAGCATCCAAAAAAATGAAATACTTAGGAATCAACCTAACGAAGCAAAAGATCTATTCGATGAAAATTACAGTACTCTGAAAAAAGAAATTGAAGAGGAACTCAGAAAATGGAAAGACATTCCATGTTCCTGGATATGCAGAACAAACATTGTGAAAATGGCCATTCTTCCAAAATTATTACACAAATTTAATGTAATTCCCATCAAAATACCATTAGCAGGCCTCACAGATCTAGAGAAATCATTCTTAAAATTCATCTGGAACCAGAAAAGAGCTAGAATAGCAAAGGCACTTCTGGGCAGCAAGGGCAGGGCAGCGGGCATCAAAATCTCAGACTTGAAATTATACTGTAATAAAATCAGCATGGTATCAGAATCAAAAAAGAGACCTGAGGATTAATGGAATAGATTAGAAGATACAACCCCAAGTCCAAACACAGTCAGTCACCTTATCTTTGAGAAAGGGGTCAAACATGTTCACTGAATGAAAGATAACCTCTTTAGTAAGTGTTGCTAGAAAAACTGGTTTTCTATATGCTGAAAACTAAAACTAGACCCAAGCTTATCACCATGCACTAAACTAAAGTCAAAATGGATCAAAGATCTAAATATTAAAGCAGAAACACTAAATCTGCTGGAAAACAAAGTGGCTATGAATCTTGAAGACAGAGCAGTAGGTGGCGAATTCATGAACAAAAGTCAAACTGCAAGGGAAACACTTCCCTGAATCAATAACTGGGATGTTGTCATGTTAAAAAGTTTTTGGATGTCCAAAGAAATCTCCAACAGAGTGAAAAGAAAACCCATGAATTGGGAAACAATCTTAGTCAATTGTCCTTCAGACAAAGGTCTTCTATCTAGAACATATAAAGAATTAAAACAAATCAAGCCCTCGAAATTCAAAGACCCAATCCAGAAATGGGCATCTGAGATGAAAACACACTTCTCAGCTGAACAAATACGAATGGCAAATAAACACATGAAAAAATCTTCCGTATCATTGGTCATTAGAGAAATGCAAATTAAAACAACCCTGAGATTCCATTTAACTCCAGAAAGAATGGCCAGGATCAAGAAAACCACCAATAACAAATGCTGGAGAAGCTGTGGGGAAAAAGGAATACTTCTCCACTGTTGGTGGGAGTGCAGACTGGTGCAACCACTGTGGAAATCAGTCTGGAGGTTCCTCAAAAAGCTAGGATTAGAAGTCCCATTTGACCCAGCTATTCTGCTTCTGGGCATATTCCCAGAAGAAGTGAAATCATCATACCACAGTGATATATGTGCACCCATATTTATAGCAGCACAATTTGTAATAGCCAAATCTTGGAAACCCAAACACCCATCAATTGAGGAACGGATAAAAAAGATGTGGTACTTTTATAAAGTGGTGTACTACTCAACTATAAAGAAGGATCACATTGAGGCTTTTGTTGATAAGTGGATGTAACTTGAGACCATACTCATAGTGAAGTAAATCAAACTCTCATGTGTAAACACAGCATCATCTCCTTAATGTAAGAAAGTGAAAAACTCAGTAAGATACAGAATCACCAATAAGTATAGGGAAAAGGTTCTGAAGTCCAATGGTGCTTTTATTCTTTGATTTGATTGGTTTAAGTCTGTTTTCTACTACTTGACTGCAATATGTGAGAAGATAGGAACAGGTTTTTTGAAGAAAACAAAGGACATTAAGGTAGCCATTTTTAATTTCTTATTGTCTGATTTGAAGACCTGTAATGCTTTCACTCTTTTGTTTTATCTTGTTTTATGCTATTTTCTTTTTTTGAGTTTATTGTGTGTGAATGTATGAACAACCATTTCGAAGAAAAGAAGAGACACTAGGGTAGCCATACTTAATCTCCTATTGTTATGTTTTGAAGACTTGTATTGCTTGCAGTGTTCTGTTCTGAAATGCTTTGTTGTGTTTAACTCTGTTCTGTTCTGATTTGTTATGCTGTGTTGTGTTGTGTTTTGTTTTGTATTATTCTTTAAAAGAAAACAAAACAAAACAAAACAAAAACTCATTGCTGTATTTGGTGGGAAAATGCCAGGTAGAAAGAAAAGCAGGTGCAAATACTGTGATTTGAAAGGGTACATTCATTTTTTTAAAAAAGTAAGTAATACAAGAGAAAAGCAAACAAAAGAAAACAAAACAAAGCAGAACAAAGCAGATCAGAAGAGAACAGAATAAGTCATACAGGACTTTAAAACGAGATATCAGGAAATGAACAGTGGCTACTATAATGTGTCTTGTTTTCTTTGAAATAGTTGTTCATACCTTCACACACAATAAATTCAAACACAGCAAAATAGTATAAAACCAATTAAAACAAAAGAATGAAGACTTTACAGGCCTTTAAAACCAGACAATAGGAAATAAACAATGGCTAAAATATTGTCTATTGCTTTCTTCAAAATAGCTGCCCATACCTTCTCACATATTGCAATCAAATATTAGAAAACAGACTAAAACCAATCAAATCAATGAATAAAAGCATTATTGGACTTCAAAACATGATGATAAGAAATCACCAATGACTACCATAATATCTTATTTTCTCCAAAGTAGCTTTTAATAGGAATGGTGCATTGTTCTACTTTCTCTCTCCATCCTATTTCTCATCTCTGGTAAATTCTAGAACAAATTTCTACATTGTAGCAACTATGTTCTTACAATATTAATGGCCTGTGACTTGGTTTTTGCTCCTACCTCTTGCTTCAAATTGTTTTCTTGATGGCCACTAATATCACGCTATGTGTGACAATTGTTTGAGAGCACAGAAAAAGTAACAGCATGTTAATTCTTGGGTCCTTTTGTCTAGTAGATAGACATCTGTCTGCCATTCTCATTCTGTGTGGAGAAAGGTCTATAGCAGGGTAGGGTGTATAGGAAAGACATTTATAAGACTTTCAGTCCCCTGTGGCACCTTGTAAGCTGAATTCATGTCCCCTTCTTTTTTTTCTAGCTCTATGCCTCAGCTGTTCCCACCTGATGCCCTTATTTGTGTGTGGAATGCTCTTTCCCTTTAATGTTTGCAGGGCTTTCGCTATCCCATTATTCACATTGCAGTAGATTGTGCTATTGACCCCAACTTCTCCCTTGTACTAGGATTATCCATCCAAATGTCATGGCCTCATGGTGAGTGGAGTGCACTTTTCTGCCTCTTGATTATTACTTTTGCCATTAACATGTTGGTGGACCTTATGAAAACTGAAGCTTAGAGTATTCTGCTGTAGTTGGCTGGTTCTCTGATTCTTGTCAATACCATGGAATGAATGAAAAAGATGTGGTATTTTTATACAATGGAGTACTACTCAACTATAAAGAAAGATAAACTTGAGGCTTTTATAGGTAAAAGGAAGCAATTTAGACCATACTTGTAAATTAGACTTCCATGTCTAAATATTGTATTGATTCCTTAGTGTGAAAAACTGAGAGTTGGACTTCCAGGAAGATGACAGAACAGTAAGCAGCAGAGTAAACAGTCTTTCTGAGAGACATAGTCCAGATACTGGAATATAGCATCATTGCGAAGACAAGAAGGAAGGAAGTGGGTCCCCTGGACCCAGAAAGAATCTAAAATGTGAATTGAAACCCACAGAGAGAGTAAAAAGAAAAACTTAAATGAAGAAGAAGGTGGTAGCTTGCACTGCCTTAGCCTGGAGCCAGACTCACCATGTGAGAGAAGCTGTTGGAACCTGGTTACAGTAATGCAGGTTGCCAGCAACCCCAGAAGCCTCTACAAAGAGACACAATGGTGGAAGAGAGCAGCAGATGTGGAAGACTGTACTGGCTGGTGGTGAGTGCAGAGGACTCAGTCTTCCTGCAGAAGAGAACAATTGGCTGTGAGCCATTTTGGAGTTGGGCAGGATAAGCCCAGAACCAAAACTGCTGCCAGCTTCCTCCAGCAGCTCCTAGTTGGGTTCAGACCCCTTGGAAATTGCTTGGACTGAGTCCCACTCCCACATGCATTCCAGAGGCCATTGCATAAGTTGCCTGCCAGCTCAGGTTTGCAGGCCGTGGCCAGTTCCACTCCCATGTACACTCCAGGGGACACTGTGGGCCAGTCCCCAGCTCAGTCCAGGAGCATGAGAGACCCTGCCCTTGCACTCCACCAGCTAGTTATAGGGGAGCCAACTGGTCTCGCTTCAGAGAATTTGTAGCCAATGCCAGAAGCACCTGGGACCCCACTACCCACATGTCTGGAAGAACCCAGGAATATGTCAAGATGAAGAAGGAAAAGGCAGACTCTAGAATCCAACTCAAGCAGCATAAGTCTAGGAGAGGTAAACACAGAAGAGATCGGGAGTCGCACACCTGAAATGTCTGAAGTGATGTCAACTGAAATAAAGAAACAACTTTGTGAGGCTATAAAAGAAATTAGAACAGAAATACTATCCCAGGTAAAAGAGTAATGAAAAACATAATAAAAGAATTACTAAGCACCTCTAATAAAAGCATAAATAAAAAAACAGAGGAGTATAGGAAAATGAGGGAAACCATGAATGAACAATATAAGAGAGATTTATGAAACAGACTCAAAGAGATATGAAGGAAATTAAAAACTCCATTGAAAACTGGCAAAACCACTTGAAAGAAACTGAAGATAGACCTTTAAACCTCGAAGACAGGTTTGCAGCTTGTGATCATGAAATGAAAGATCTCTTAAGAATAACAAGAAATCAAGAAGTAACAATTCAATGGCTGCAAGACAATACAAAAAAGCATAATTTAAGAATAAAAAATGTGAGTGAAAAAGCAGGGGTCAAGAAAAATGAGATCAGAACTCTATTTAAAGAAATAATTTCAGAGAACTTCCCAAGCATGGGAAAAGGAAGTGACATTCAAGTAAGTGAGGCATATAGAACTACAGTTAGCCATAACCAAAACAAGTCTACACGCAGACATATAATAATCAAGATCCCAGAAATTCAACTCAAGAATAGAATATTAAAAGCTGTTAGAAAAAGGAAACAGATCACCTATAAAGGAAAATCCATCAGAATCACAACAGACTACTTAAGACAAACCATCAAGTCAAGAAGAGGCTGGAGTGAAGTATTGCAAGCCCTGACAGCAAACAACTTCCAACCAGACTGATGTACCCTGCAAAAGTTTCTTTCCAAATTAATGGAGAAACAAGATACTTCCATGACAAAGAACAACTCAAGGAATTCATGACCACCAAACCAACCCACAAAGAATGCTAAAGAACATTCTAGACAGAGATAAAAATGACCATAGTTTCAGGAGCAGTGGCAGAGGGGGACCATCAAGTGGGGCCAGTCAATCCAATGGAGAGGAAAACTAGGGAGCGAATGGCAGGATAATAGTGTGACAGAGACAATGCAGTGCAAGATAGCCATAATCATTAATGTAGATGGCCTCAATTCACCAATAGAAGGAAACACAGGCAGAATGGATCAGGAGACAGGATCTATGAATATGCTCTATACAAGGAACACATTTAACTAGAAAGAAAAGTCATAGACTGAAAGTCAAAGGAGAGAGAACAGTGCCCTATGTGACAGGGAGCCAGAAAAAAAGTAGGGGTAGTTTGCCCATCAACTGTAGAATGGCTATGAAAAACATGGCATTTTATGTGGTGGAAACCTACTCAGCTATAAAGGAAGATAATCTCAAGGCTTTTGTAGGTAAATGGATACAATTTGAGATCATACTCATGGAAGAAATGGTTCAGAGTTACATGAGTGAATTTCATGTTGCCTCCCTAGTATAACAAACTAAAGGAGTCAGTGGGATCCAAAATGCACAATACATATTGGGAAAGTCAAAGAGGAGGAATTATTTAAAAAGGGCAGGCAGTGGTCATTGTTAATCTATTATCATTATTTGAAACTCATATTGTCTTCATTGTTCTGTTTGGTTTTATTCTGTTTTATTTTATTACACTTGATAGCATGGGTAGCTATTTTAAAGATAACAAAATATATAATTGCAGCCATTGTAGATTTCCAATTATCTTGTTTTAAAGCCCTGTATAGCTTTCATTGTTTTGTTTTGATTGATTTTACTCTATTCTGAGTTGTTTGATTGTATTATGTCTGAAGGTATAAGCAACTACTGTGAACATGACAAGAAGCATTATGGTAGCCACTATTGTTTTACTATTATCTTGAAGTTCTGTGTTGCTTTCATTTTTTTTTTTTACTGGTTTTGTTCTGTTCTATTTTGTTTGATTTTATTTGTGCCTGATGCTCTGGGCAGTTATTTTGAAGATTACAAGAGGCATTATGGTAGCCATTATTGATTTTCTTTTACCTTGTTTTGAAGTCATGTGCCATGTTCATTGTTTTGTTGTCATTGACTCTATTCTGTTTTATTTTGTTTGGTTATATTCTCTTAAAAAAAACTGGAAGAATCAATAAGATCCAAAACTGTTCAAAAGGAAAGAACAACTGGGATATTGGAAAGGAGAAAAGAAAGAATGGAAAAGAATATGTATATATATATGATGGATAATTATACTGGTAATCTCTGTTCATCAAAAGGAATGGTTTGTGCTTTTATTGTTCAATTGTTTGATCATTTTTTCATGCCTATATCTTGTAATCTAAACAACTACTTTGAAGATAGCAATACATAATATATTAACCATTGTTAATCTATTATTTTGTTTTGAAATTCTGTATCATCGTTTTTATTCTTTTTTTGTTTGAAAAAAAATGCCTTGTGCATCCAAGTCATTTCAGAAAGAGGAGAGAAAAGTGTAGTTCACTCAAACCCAACCCAGGGTAAATCAACTGAAGACTAACCAATGCACAGATATGGGATCAAGAAACTAGTATATTGCACAAATATAACTCAATGCATGCTTACAAAACACTTGCATACAGCTTATATCACTGTTGTTAATATCTGCAGAGAATTGGTTCCAGAACTGGCATATCTCTTTTAAAGAATGGCATACTGTTTGCATATAATTTATGCATATTATCTTGCATACTTTAAATTACAGTTGTCCAACTTTTGGCTTGTCTGGGCCACACTAACTAAAGAGGAATTGTCTTGGGTTATGTATAAAAATACAATCCATATGTATAATAAATAACACAATTATCTAACAAAATTAATAAATATGAATAATAAAAATTCCTTTTCTATGTTAAATCATTTTACAAAATGACTCAAGTCCATGTTCAATAATTAAATAAGAAAACTTACATATCTGCCAAATAATAATAAAAGTCTATCTTTGTAGGCACATACATGTAGGTGGGTTGAGGTATTAACATTGGTAAAATCTCTGAATTTTACTTGCTAAGTCACACAAACGCATGCAATGGTCACATGTGTCCAGATTTTGATTGGACTGACTGTGTTGTGAAGGGCTCAAGAGGTAGTTAGCGCTGCACTGTGCCTTCTCTTACCTATGTACCCTACACTGAGGAGAAGTGTAATCAAGTCATGAAAAAATATTGTTAAAAATCACATAATTATCCCAGCACTCTGGTGGCTGAGGCAGGAGGATTACTGTGAGTTTGAGGCCAGCCTGGGCTTCATAGTGAGGTCAGGCGCAACCTAAACTACATAGCAAAACCCTACCTCAAAAAAAAATCGCATAGTAATGTTGAAAGCTTATGGTCTGTGAGGCTGCATTGCTAGCCTTTCAGGGCTGTGGACTGCAAACTGACCACACTTGCTTAGGTTACTTATAATATCTAACACAATATAAATGCCATGCAAATAGTTGCTAGTTTATGGAATAATGTCAGGAAAAAAATCTGTGCATGTTCAGTATAGATACAAACATCACAGGTCTAACTACACAGCAGCAGAAGGAGCTGCAAAGTGAGCAATGTCCAGTTAGGAGAGATGGAGAGAGGCTGAGGATCTATGAAATGTCAGGGTCTACAGCAGCAAGTGCCCACACATTACTTTATTTGTGTGGATTCAGAGTGTTATGTGGCAGACAGAAAATTTAAGGTGTGCAATTTGGAACTTTCTGTAATGTTTTCCCCTGAATATTTTTATTCTGAAGTTTGTTTTATCTATAGATGCAGCACCTATCAGTAGTGAGTATAGTGGCTGCTATAGCATAATTATTTCTTTATAGGTCTTTCTGTGAGCTCTTTGGGGACAGAGGTATAAACATTTATACACATTAAGGGCTAGCAATGAGCCAGGAAACCAGGCACTTTGAATACTTTTTGAAGTAGGTCTGTTAGGATTTATATCTCCATGTCCCTTTAAAGCTTCATGGTATTGCAGGTGGTGCTTGTAATAGGTGATCAGATTACAGGGGAGCTAGGGCTGGCTTGGAGTCAGGAGATGGGGCCTGGTTGGAAGAAGTAGGCCCCTGGGTGTGACCTGGAAGGGTCTCTTTCCCTCCTGCTCTGCCCTTCACTCTCTGCTTCCCTGCTGCCATGAGGAGAGCAGCTTCCTCCAACATGCCCCTCTGCCATGACATCCTGCCTTGGAGCCAACTGACTATGGAGTAAAACATAAGCTACAATAAACTTCTCCTCCTTAATTTATTGGTGTTAGATATTGCATCTCAGTGATGAGAAAGTGACTAAGACAAGACCTGAGGCCTCCTCAAGAGTTTTTCTAGCAGGGCAGACTCCTACTGAATTGGCATGGATTTCAGAGTTTGATACCTTGTCTCTGGATTTTATGGCTTTATTTTTTCTGGCATAAATTCTTATGTTCACTCTGTGCTTTGAGTTGCCTTCATGGCTGAACATTCCTTCAGGCTGCTGGGCACCTGGGATATGCTGCAGAATTGTCATAGGGTCTGCATGGTGATGAGAAGCAATTTGATGTCTACTTTTCATGAAGGCTGAGATGGACATCCTACTTGCTGTAAGTGACAATGGTAATGCTGTCTAATTTATAGCCTCCCCACAGCCCTCTCATTGTACTTTAAAGTGTCTTTGTCAGATTTTACTTTGTTTGGGTGTCTTGACTCTGGCCTTGAGGACTTAAAAGAGGAATTGACTTATATTGACTTTATGAGGCAGACAAAGCTTTGGGTGAGGATTGTAAAGTGGCATGTCTATACAGAGAAAGCTAATACCTACTAGGATGAGGTGAAATCATTTTCTTTTCTGCTCAACATGCTCTGTCTTTTTCTTTTGGTAATAAGACTTTGATTTTTCTGTTGGAAAAAGAACTTTCCCCAGAGAATACTGTATTGGTGGTGCTGTCAAATATGGTGCTTGTTTTAGTTTGCCACTGTCTTTGTTTTGTGTTACAATAAGATACCTGAGGCTGAGTTCTTTATGAAGAAAGGTTTATTTAAGTCAGGTTTTTAGAGATGAAAAAGCTAAGAATGGGCAGTTGCATCTGGTTGGTTACTAGTGAAGACCTTCTGGCTATGTCATAATGTGGCAGAGAAGAAGAGGGGAAAGGAGGATGCATTAAAGAAGTAACATGATGAGAGATGAAGCAAGATGCAGGGAGAGGCAGGCTCATGCTTATAACAACCTGCTCTTGTGGGAACTTATCTACTCCCTGAGACTCAATCCACTTTGAGAGACCAGCATTAAGCCTTTCATGAGGTTGATCATGACTCGCCCTCTCCCACAAGCCCCACCTGTTAGAGGTTCTACCACCTTTCAATTCTGTTATACTTGCAGCCAACTTCAGCATATGATCCTTTGGGGAACAAACCATAGTAACCAACAAGTATACCCTTGTTAGAGGATTTGAGTTTGGGTGATGTTTTTAGATCTGATTTTGGAAAGCACAAGTTAGAATATGAGAATAGGAATACACCAGCATAGGGAATGTTAATGAAGACACTACCGCTGTAGGCCCCAACAAACCTACCTGAGGGCTTCCAGAAAAACCATGTGGACACACCTCAGAATCAAATTATTGGTGGCAAAGGTGGCAGGGAATTTATTTGTGGCTTTCAACCTCTGTTGTTTGAGAGCAGAAAAAGACTTAGGATCTTGAGATGAGAAGCTGTTCGTGTGCTGCTGACTGTCAGTCAAAGTTACAGAAAGACTCAGATTAGCCAAAAACGTATGGAATACCAATGGCATCTTAGTACCCCTTTCTTCTCTGGTCAATGTATGCCACAAGCCCCAAGTTAGTCCAATCAGATGCCCTCTTTGTGGACTCTAGAGAGGAATAAACTGGAGATCGAAAGTGACTAAAATCTGTTCTTCTCTGTGGTGGGGTCCAGCACAGGTTATCACTAGTTCTTACCACCCAACTTCCCAGAGAGGTTTCAGTTCACACTGCTCTGGCTTTTCAGATTTCCCTCTAATTTTCTGAGCTTTCTTATAACTCTTCTAGTAAATTCCTTTCTTATTAAGTTATCTAGGACTTATTTTTTGTAGTTTTCATACAAGACACCTTGACAGATATCCTGGACCCATTATGTAAGAGTCTATCAATATAAACCTTTGGATTACTGGAAATAAAAATGAGAAGTTTTGGATTCATAGCAGGGAATCAGGCCATGGAATCATCTTTGCTCAGTTTGCTGATGACCTCAAGATCCAGCCCAAATATTGTGAAATGGGAGGGGAGACTAGGGAGGGGGAAGGGAGAAAGGAAGGACAGGAAAAGAAAAAAAGAATAGAAGGAAAAAATGGAAGCAAATTGTTGCAAATAAGGAGGGAAAGAGGGGTGGAAGGCAAGGGAGAGGAATGGGAAAAAAAGAAGATTCAAGATATATCATGAGACCCAGGTGTGGTGGTGCACCCCTGTAATCTCAGCACTCCAATAGCTGAGGCAGGAGGATTGCTCTGAATTTGAGGCCAGTCTGCGCTACATAAGCAAGTCCAGCCTGGGCTATATAGTGAGACCTTGTCTCAAAAAAAAAAACAGAAAAAACAAGATATATCATGATATATATCACAAACAGGTACAAATTCCCTATGATGAATGTGATCATTATGTACATCTAAAATGTACCAATAAAATTAAAAAGATGCAGCCCAAATCCTTTGCTAAATCATTTTCCCCAATTCACCATACTTGCCACCCTGAGCTAATCATGAATCTCTGATACTGCTTTTAGACAGACATCATGTGATATAATACGGTAGAATGTGGTATGGTATGTTATGGCGTAAGATAGAACAGCCCAGTGTGGAGAGGCAGCTAAAAACATGGATGCTGATGGCAGGCTCCCTGGATTCAAATTCCAGCTTTGTCATTTACTGACTGTATGATCCCTGATGAGTTATTTAACTTCCTTTACTCAGGTTTAGTAACTGTGAATGTGAATAACAATCATGCCTGTATTAGTAGAATTGTGAAGAGTAGACAAGTTGACACAGTTCCTGGAGGTGTGTAAACATTCGCTAGTACCGCTCCTAGAACACTGCTCCGTGTGGAGATCAGGCCTACAGGTCCCATGCTTTTTGCTGAGCAGTGCCTCCTTAATCTTGTGAAAACATGGTTTGCCAGAGCAGCTGTCCTTTCTTGGGTCTGGATGAGTGTATGGATTAAAGGGAAGGGAAAGTCTATTTCAAAATCACCTACTAGGTGCCACATGTCACGACCCTGACAACATCTCTGAAAGGCAGATATTATTACTATCATTTTACACATGAGAGAACTAAAGCTCAATGATAATAAATCCTCTGACCTTTGCCACACAACTAATAAGAGGCAAGATTACTCTTTTCCCAGGTTTGTTAGATTCCAAACCCTGTGTTATTTCTACTTTGTATATGGTAAGTAACTCCCTTCCTTTTCCCACAACTCTCGTACAATTACTGTCCTAGCTGTTACTGTCCAAAAGTGCAGTCTTGGTATCCAAGCTGTGGAATACATCCTTTGTCACTCATTTGTGAGACTTTTTTCCTTAGCCTGCCTGCAGGATCAAGTGCAAGATCCCATAAATACAATTTGGCATTTGACTTGGAGTTAATGAAGGGGAGAGAAGAGAATGGTGGTTAATCTCATGCACTCTGTGTGGGAATTCCTGGACTCAAAATTGCTATACATTTTCCTTAATGTGATTGAATTTTTACAAGGCCCAATCTTCTTATCTGTAAAATAGGGATGGATATGACAACAATTAACATTTGAATGTTTGTATATGTTAAAGAAAATAAATGTTGGAAGAAAAATGTTTGAAATATATTTTTAAACACTGGGTTGGGGTGTATTTCCAACCAAACAAACAAAACTGTAAACCCAGAAACCACAAAGAAAAAAATAGATACATGTGATTCTATTTTTAATAAATACCTAACAAAAATAGAGCAAAAGCAAAATAATCAAATGAAATAAAAGTATCATGTTGTATACCATAAACATATATACTTTTTGTTATTTAAAATAAATAAATAAAACAACCAGTTGAAAATGAAAATAAAAACTATTTTTAAAAAATCAAAGTGGGGCTATTTTTGGAATACATATGCCAGAAAATATTAATAATCTTAATGTGCAAAAATTCCACAAACTGAGAAGCAACAGATAAACAACTCAATGGACAAATGCACGAAGGCTGTGAGATGGTCCTTCACCAAAGAGGGTGTCCAAGTGGGCAACAGGCTTCTAAAAGGATACTCTGAGAAAAGTATATTAAAGTGAAAACATGATACCATTTAAAAAATCTATTAGAGTAGGAAAAACTGAAAAGAGAAGCTTTCTTCAACTGACAAAAATGTTAGGAGAGAAATACTTTCATTGATTCCTGTTAGGGCTAATAAAGATGATAACAAGTAATTACTGGAAAAATTTAAATACCTATTAGAAATAAACTACATACACTTCTTACCTAGCAAATCTACATTTAAGAGCCAGCTTATGTAAATAACAGCATCTGTGCATGAGGTTCTACTTTCAAGAATGTCTGTTTTAACATTATTTCTTTGGGGAAAAATTAAAAATCAACTTAAATACTTATCAATATAAGATAGACCCCATGCCCATTGTAAAATATATTGCAACCTTTATTAAAGCAATATATATATATATATATATCATATATATATATATATATTGTGGATTATTCATGCAACAGAATACTACTCAGCAGTAAAAAGGAGTATATAGTAAGATCATATTTTTGAAAAAACAAATAACCAAAAAACCTTTCTTCATATGATTATATGTTTGTGTATGTTTTTACAAGTCTGATAAAAAGGTGGAAAAATACACACTACTAGGTTGTTGATGTTGGTTGTGTTAGGATTATGAGAATAAAAGGGGGCATTAGGAAGCATTTCTTCACACATTTTTGCATTACTTCACTGGTTATGTTGAGTAAATACTACATTTTAATTAAAACAAGAAAATTGAGAAAAGTAATAAAAGCAAATTAAAGAGGTAGAAGAAAGCCAGAAATGAGGCTAATAGGAAAGAGAAAAATAAAAGTGTGACATAACTGGCTGGTAGAAAAAGGACTTTTGGAATTCAGGGGTTAGGATGCCTGTGTAGTGCCCATCAAATTCCCAAATCAGAAAAATGAATGTTACCAGGACTGAAAGAGTGCTCTGAATATGGGACTGGGGTCAAGCAGTAGTCCATTGGTTAAAACCTGGGAGAACTCAAACCAGTTTTTTCTGGCTCACTTTGTTTCTTTCATCTGTTCCTTCTTTGTTTATTCCCGCACCCCTGCATCATTCACAATTATCCATTATTCACCTACCATTTACCAAATGATTACTGTGTTTTTAATTTTAAGGCTTTCTTATGTTCTTCTCTTCCTTTAAATCATAACAAAATCAAGTTTCATATGCTTGTTTCTACAATAAATGGAGTTACTGGAATCCTTTACTCAGCTTTTATTTCTGAGACTAATTCTCACAGCCATTCCTCTTGCAATCTGTGGCCATGATGACTTCACCTGGGGGAAACCAGTATCTAGTCTTGTTCTGATTCTCTGGAATGGGCATCTTGGGATCTCAAAATTTAGTGACAAACCTTGCAGAGTTTCTACTCTGTCTTAGAGGCATCCAGAATATCTCCCAATTCCCTGAAATAATAGATTACTGAGTTATTTCCCATGTTATGAGTATAAGGATCTGGTCTCCCTTCTCCATTGTCTTGGGGCTAGCCAGAGAAATTTGAGTTCGTGCTCCTCCCTCTTTCCATTGTCCTAGGATGTCATGGCTAAATCACACATGATGGACATGTGGAACTAGAGGCATGCAAATATCTCATGCGACAGTAACAATATGAGCCAACAGGTGGTAAATTAGGAGAACCAGTGTCCTGCTTGGGAACAAAGACACAAGGATTAGAAGTGGGTGGGTAGGGCCACCCCCACTTCTCCTTTCTTATATTTTCTCTTTTTCTTTTTCTTTCTAAATGACTGGGGAGAACTTCAGACAAAGAAAACTAATCTGATCCTCCAAATCCAGACAAAGATCAAACCCAAGTGCAGCAAAAACCCACCTGCATTCTTGACAGAGTACACATTTCTGGGATCCAACTTGGACCTACCACAAAATCACAGACACCGGAGGAATTTCACTACTTTCATTTTTCTCTGATTGGTTTCCCTCTTGATATTGGTTGGATTAGTGTTTTGTTTTTCATTTTGTTTGTTTTTATTGTTCATTTCTTTGGTTTCCCTTTATTTTCTCATTTTCTGTGTTCTGTTTTGCCCTATTTTGTTTTTCTTTCTGTATGTTTTTTCAATGTGAGCATATTTTTGTTTACTTTTAAAACTTTTTTCTTTCTTTTTCTTTCCTTCCTTCTTTTCTCTCCTGTTCATGATTTAGATCTCTAACATTTCTTTTTGTTTTATTCTACTTGCCTTCCTGTCTTTAGTCAACTCTCTCACTTTATGTTATGATACTTTCATGTAAATAAACATTGTCTTTTCTCTTTCTGGTTCACTTCAAACCTTCGAGGCCTTCTCCATTCCTTTCCTCTTGTGTCCTACAATAAACCAAAACCTGGATGATCATCCTGTGCCCCCCAACCTTGCTCCTGAAATGTTTAATATCATCCATCTCTCCATTCTACCCACTATCTTCTTGAAAACACACCCTCCCTGGCAGGGTAAAATCACTCTACTAAGTGAAAAATCATTGCATATAAGTTCCTGGTATGTTAGATTATATTATATTTCTGTAAACCTCCCTCCTATGGTTATAGATATCAGGCTAGCAGTGGCCACAGTTTGTCAGCAGCCAGGCTGTGCTTAAGTCTATTGTTATTGCCAACTATACTACTTTAACCAAGATGTCATACATGCTATAGCCAGTTTTTCCCCCAAATGACAACACTGCAATTGTAAGGGGTTATAACTTCATCATAGTCCAGTACAAAAGGAATGAACCTTAAGTCAAATAGTAACACCTCAGTCTTAATATATTCAGAAGGTAGGTTCTTGGGATAAACATAAAGACCAAGAACCACCTACATCTATAGGATATCCAGAGAAACAGAAACCTTCCAGGAAATCCTCTACACCAGTGATAAGGATATATAACATGAGAAATCTACAAGCATCAACACAGAAAACAAAATAAAACAGAAAATAGAAAGTGACAAGATAAAGAAGCAAAATGCAAATCCCAAATGCTCAGCTCACCCAGGAAAAGTCCAGAGCCCAGAGAGATAGAGGAAATAGGAAGCCAAACAATGGAACTCTCCGAAATTATAGCAGCAGAAGTGAAAAAACTAATGGAAGAGCCATAAAAAATAATCTGTAAGGTCCAGAAATAAATGACTATCGAAATGAAAGACATTAAAGCAGACACAGATAAACAAATAGAGGAGCTCAGGAAAATGATGGAAATCATGAATGTCAAACTTAGACAAGAAATGGAATCAATGAAACAGATCCAAAGAGAAATGCAGGGGATTAAAAACTCCATTGAAAGTATATGTAGCAGATTGAATGAAGGTGAGGATAGAATATCAGATGTAGAAAACAGGAATGCAACTAGTGACCAGAAAAAGGAAAATATATTAAAAATAGCAAGAGACCATGAAAAATCAATCTAAAAGTTCCAGGATGAAGCAAAGAAGAGCAGCATAAGACTGGAATCAATGAGAAAGCTGGAGACAGTGCAAAAGTCATTAAACACTTCTTCACAGAAATAATGACAGAAAACATCCCAAACATGGATGTTTTAGTTAGGGTTTTCAAGGAAAAAAATTTAATGCAAGACACATAATTTATAGTATTATTGTATAATGGTCACCCCAAGAGTCAAATGCTAAAGAAAGAGTTTAGCAAATCTGTCCACATACTAAGACCCAAAGAATGCAATTGAGAGCCCATCCTATGGCAACATCCTGCATGAGTCCAGCTGAAAACCTGCAGCCCATGACAATACCCCCACTATGAGACCAACTGGAGGTCTAGAGCCCACGACAATATCTCATGCAAGTCTGTTTCATGGATCTGTTCTGGGAATGCCCAAGGGTCAGTGGTAGAAGCCAGAAAGTCTGTGCCAGTGGGATGAAAAATCTGTACCAGTAAGTTGAGGGTTCTGCACTGGATCTAGGAAATGACACTCAAAGTAAGGACCAGGGTTCCCCGCAAAAGCACCACAGCCATCCTCAGTGACAGAAAGGTCCCAAACTCCTCTGATGATGAGAGCAGTTGAGCTCATATCAGGAAGCCAGTATGACAAGCTTCTCCTAGAGATTGAACAGCACACAATCTTCCCCTCCATGAAGTAGTATAGACCAGAGCTCCCCCAAAGTTAACTACAGCCATTCTCAGTGACAACAAGGTCTCAATCTCCTGTATGATGAGAACAGCTGAGGTCATACTGTGAAAGAAGCTTGACAAACTCCTCCAGGAGAACCGACACCACTTTTACCTCTCCAGTTCTCTTTTTACATTGGCAACAATCCTTAGGTGGACCATTTACACTCAGTAGCATGCTGATTCAGTTCAGTTGGCTGTTACAAGTTGACCACCAGTTGTCAATCCACCACAATGGATAAAGAAGTTGACATACAAATAAATGAAGCATATAGACCTCCAAATAGCCATGACCAAAATAAATCTATACCAAGGCATATAATAATCAAGACTCCAGAAATTCAACTCAAGAAAAAAGTTAACAGCAAGTAGAGAACAGAAACATACCACCTATAAAGGGAAGCCCATTGGAGTCACAGCAGACTTCTCAATACAAACCCTCAAATCAAGGAGAGCTTGGATTGAGGTATTTCAAGCCGTAAAAGAAAATAATCTTCAACCCAGATTGATGTACCCCACAAAAATGTCTTTCAAAACTGATGGAGAAATAAGATACTTCCTTGACAAAGAACAATTGAAGAAATTTATGACCATCAAACCAGCTCTACAGAACACTCTGAAGGACATATTTGAAAGAGATAATGAAGACCATAAACGCATGAACACCAATAGGAAGAAGCCATCAGGCAGGATAAGCAATTAAACAGCAGAGAAAGACAGGGAGCAAACAACAGGAAAACAACATAAAAAAGAAAAACCAATGTCTTATGGTTAATACATTGTGTCAACTTGAGAAGTTGAAAAGTTTAACTGAGAGACTCAGCAGGGAGCCAGGGTTCTTACTTTGTAAATATTCTCATCCTGCACAAAGGAGGGCAAGGATATTTTGTGAGTGTTACACCCTCCCTGAAGGATTTGGTGGGGGTGGCCTGTGTACAATAGAAGGGTAGAGAAGAGGCTTGCCTTTTCTCTTTTGCTCTGGCTGCTGCCTTGAAGTGTTAAGCGCCATGCCACTCTGCTTTGGAGCCAGCTGATTATGGACTGAAATCTCCAGAACTGTAAGCTAAATAAACCTTTTCTTCCCTAATTTTGGGTGTCAGGTGTTTGTCTCAGCAATGAGAGAAAAAGTAACCAAGACACAATGCATCTCAGTTATAATCATCAACATAAATGATCTCAACTCACCAATCAAAAGAAACAGATTGGCAGAATCGATCAAGAAGCAAGATCCAACAATATGCTGAATTCAAGAAACACATTTAGCCTAAAAATAAATTCATAGGCTAAAAGTCAAAGGATGAAAACCAATTCTCCATGCCACAGGATCCCAGATAAAAGCAGTGGTAGCTATTATATTTGCTGATAATGCAAACTTTAAGCCAAAACTGATCAAAATAGACAAAGAAGTTCACAACATACTTGTTAAGGGAAAACTCCAAGAAGAAGAGATAAAAATCATGAATATTTATGCACTAAACATAGGTTCACCCAACTAGATCAAATATTAACAGACATGAAAAAGGAAATAAGCACTAAGACAATTATGGTGGGGGACTTTAATAATCCATTCTTACAAATAGATAGGTCAACTAGACAAAAAAAGTCAACAAAGAACTATTAGAATTAAACCTTGGTAGATGTCCATAGAATGTTCCACCCCAAAACATCAGAATACACATTTTTCTCAGCTTCACATGGTATGTTATCCAAAATAGACCACATATCAGCTGAAAAAACATGTTTAAGTAAATGTAGAAAAATTAAAATCATCTCACACATACTATCTGACCATAGCACAATGAAACTGGAAATAATGACAAAGGATATCACAAAAACTACATTAACACATGGCAATTAAAAGAAACACCCTTTGGACAACCGATAGGTCACAGAGGAAATGAAAAATGAAATTAAATGTATACACAATTAAATGATAATGCTGATACAACATACCAAAACTCATGGGATGCAATGAAAGCAGTCCTACAAGGGAAATTTACAGTGATGAACTCACACATCAGGAAAACATAACAAGCTCAGATAAACAGCCTGAACCTCAAACTTCTAGAAAAAGAAGAACAAATTAAACCCAAAGCTCATACAAGGGAGGAAATTATAAAGATAAGAGCAGAAATTAATGCAATAGAGACTAAGAAAACTACAAAGAATGAATGAATTGAAATTGTAGTTCTTTGAAAGAATAAATAAAATAAGCCATTAGAAAACCTCATAAAAAGAGGAAGGAAAAAACACAAATTCAAGTAATTAGGAATGAAAATGAGGAAATCACAACAGATTCCACAAAAATTCAGGACATAAATAATACCTACTATGAGAACCTATATTCTGATAAGATGGAAAACACAGAGAAAATGGACAGATTCCCAGACACAATCAAATTGCCCAAACTAAATCAAGAGGATATAAAAATTCTAAATAACCCAATATCAACCAATGAAATTGAAAGTGTAACTAAAAATTTACCAACAAGGAAAAACTCAGCCCTGATGAATTCACTGTTGAATTCTACAAGAAATTTAGAGGAGAACTAATACCACTAATGCTAAAACACTTTAAAGAAATGGAAAGGGAAGCAGTACCTCCAAAATCATTCCTTGAAGGAACTATTAGCCTGATTCCAAAACCCAGAGAAGAATGCAAACCAAAAAGAAAACTACAGGGTCAACCTCACTAATAAACATAAATGTAAAAATCCTTACTAGGATACTGGCAAACAGAATGCAGCAAATCATCAAGAAGATTACACATCATGATCAAGTTAAATTCATCCCAGGTATGAGATGATGGTCCAACATGCATAAATCAATACATGTAATACACCATATTAACAGAACCAAAGACAAAAATCACACGATCATCTCAATAGAAAAAGCATTTGACAAAATCCAACACTCATTCATGACAAAAACCCTACAGAAAATTGAAATAGATGATCTTTACCTAAATCTTATAAAAGTCATCTATGACAAATCAAGAGTTAACATCATATAAAATGATCAAAACCAGAAAGCTTTCACTATAGAATCAGGAACAAGACGAGGATGTCCATTATCACTGCTCCTATTCAGTATACTTCTGGAAACATTAGCCAGAGCAATTAGACAAGAGGAAAAAAGAAAAGCAGTAAAGATAGAAAAGGAAGAAGTTAAGTTATTTTTATTTGCAAGTGACATGATATTTTACATAGAACACCCCAAAAACTCCACCAAAAAACTTGTCAATTAAATATCAAAATTCAGTAATGTAGCAGGATGCAGACTCAACACTAAAAAAATCAATAGCATTCCTGTACACAAGCAACAAACAAAGAAAGAAATTAGGGAAAGCACATCCTTCACAAGCGTGTAAAAAAAAGGAAATACTTAGGAATCAATCTGACAAAAGCTGTGAAAAATACACAGAGTAAAAATTATAGTAGCCTAAAAGAGGACGATTGAAGAAGATATCAGAAAATGGAAAGATATCATTTGCTCTTTGATAGGAAGAATGAACATAGCGAAAATGGCCATACTCCCAAAACTTCTATGCAGATTTAATACAGTTTCAATCAAAATACCATTAGCATACATCACAGATCTAGAGAAAACATTCCAAAAATTCATTTGGAACCAGAGGAGACCTAGAATAATGAAAGTGATTCTGGGCAACAAAGACAAGTCCGGTGGCATCACAATTCTGATGTAAAATTACACTAAAAGGCTACCATAATAAAATCAGCATGGTATTAGGAAAAATAAAACAGGTCTGAGTATCAGTGGAACAGAACAGAAGATGCAGATGCAACTCCAAACACACTTAGCCACCATATCTTTAACAAAGGAGCCAAATATGTACACTGAAAGAAAGATAGTCTCTTTAATAAATGGTGCAGGAAAAACTGACTTTCCACATGCCAAAGACTAAAACTAAACACACGTCTATCAGTATGCACTGAACTAAAGTCAAAATGGATCAAAGATTTAAATATTAAAATAGAAACACTAAATATGCAGGAAGACAAAGTAGGTAGAAATCTTGAAGACATACAGGTAGATGAAGAGTTCATGAGCAAAGCTCAAACTGCACACAAAGTACTTCAAAGAATCAACAAATCGCACCTCACCTTATTAAAAAGCTTTTGCACAACAAAAGAAATCTCCATCAGAGTAAAAAGACAACCCACCGAGTGGGAAAAAATTATACTCAGTTGTTCCTCAGACAAAGGACTTCTATCTAGAACATATAAAGAATTAAAAAAAAATCAGACACACCAAATTCAAAGATCCAATACAAAAAAGGGTATCTGAGATGAATACACATTTCTCAGATGAAGAAATACAAATGGTAATAAATATATAAGAAAATGTTCAACATCATTGGTCATTTGAGAGATACAAATTAAAACAAACGTTGTCACCTGAGAAAGAATGGCTATCATGAAAAAATCAACAGTTAACAAATGCTGGCAGGGCTGTAGGGGAAAAAAGTACCTTTCTCCACTGTTGGTGAGAGTGTAGACAGGTGCAACTACTGTGGAAATCAGTGTAGAGATTGCTCAAAAACTAGGATTAGAGGTCTGGTTCTGGCCAGTCATTCTTCTTCTGGTTATTTTCCCAGAAGAATTAAAAGCATCTTACCACAGCAATATATGTGCACCCATGTTTACAGCAGCACAATTCATAATAGCTAAATCTTGGAAACAACCCAAATGCCCATCAACTGAGGAATAGATAAAAAAGATGTGACTTTTTATATAATGGGGTACTACTCAACTATAAAGAAGGATAAACTTGAGACTTTCATAGGTAAATGGATGTAACTGAAGACCATACTCCTAAGTGAAATAAAATCAGACCCATATATGTATTGTCTCACTAGTGTGAGAAATTGAATGAATGAAGTCCAAAATGTATGAAAGATATTGTGAACAGGGAAGACACTTCGAAAGAAAAGACAAACTGTGATGTGGGAAAGGGGAAAGGAAGGAAGGGAAAAGGAAAAGAATATATTTATACACAGGATAGTTAACAGCTATTTTTTTAATTCATTGAAAAGAAAGACTCGTGCTAATATCATTTGGATGACATATCATGCTTATATCTTGAAATCTGAATAACTACTATGAAGACAAAAATATGCAATGCCTTATTACAACTTTCCTGTTTTGAAACTGTTTTATTGTTTTTTTATTTTATTTTCTCTTTAAAATTACAAAGTATAATAGTTTGGGGTCAAAGTGCTCAACTCTAACACTTACTGTGCATCCTTGAGCAAGTTTAATGATGTCTCTAGCAGCCTTGGTTTTCTCATCTCTAAACCAAGCATGGAGAATGAATCTGTTAATTGATGGAAAGCACTTGGAACAGTGTCTGCTCTTACTATACTTTATCACCAGTGTTATTACTGTTGTTGATAGTTATGCAGCATTGGGTTTCATTGATCAGATGAGAAGTCTATGTATATTTAAAATAACAGAAGACAGCAAGCAATCTGTAAAATATCACATTTATGCTATAACTATATATATTTGTGTTTGTGCGAATGAGTATGTGTGTGTGTATGTATGTGTATAGATGTATGTGTTCAAGTTTCTATGTATATGTCTCTGTACACTTGAGAAAACTTAGAGACAAGTCCAAAGTCCAGTGATAAGTGATAACATCTCAGAGGAGTCAATTTGGGAGATTATTGAAGGTCAGATTTTACTTATTTTATATTCATTTGTGTTTTCTGAATATTTACCATAAAAATTACTGTTTTTGTAATTTAAAAATAAACAAAAACCAGTAGACTTGAAAATAGAGATAAGGCCAATCAGAGAATATCTTTCCATCTTCTATGTTGAAAACTTACCATTTTTCTAAATCATTGGTTGTATGAGGTTCACAAAGGCAGCCATAAAAAGTATATATATTTTCTCTAATAGTAAAGCAATTTCTGGGGTTGTTGATCCTAATGTGAAGGTGAGATTTGTCTGATATAGATCCAGGAGGTTGGTCTAATAAATCACTATGCTGGTTGCTACATTAGAAATTCAAAGGCTGGAGATGCAGCTCACCATTTATCTATGGCTCCCTAGACACCGCCAGTCCTGAGCGCCAAAGCCCACAGACTAGATGGGATGAGCTTACAGAATTTGGAGAGAGACATTTTTCTTCACATGTCTCCTTATTCTGCTTTATATCTACCCTGCCACCTTAGTGTACCTGTAGTATTCAGAGATAACTTACCAGAATGGAAGTCATAGTCAAAGTTTTTCTTTTGTTCTTCTGGACAAGTTGTAAAATTTACAGCACTGCATAATAAACACATAGTGTAAAAGGCTGAAGTATCTGGAGGGATGGCAGGCAGATTTTCAGGAAATGCTTCAAAGTGATAGAAATTATTTTTTTCATTTCCTTAGAGTGGGATCCTTTTAGAGACAGACTCACATTATCTAGACACATAGAGACCAATTTACAAAGCAAAATTATACTACTGTTATGAATAGGGAAGAAGAATCATTGGAATGTAAGCATTCTTAGGTCTAATCCTCAGGATTCTTTGGTATTAAAGATATTGAATGTGTGATTGATAGAGACTTAATCTGGGAACCACAAGACTTTGAAAGACCACAGTCCAGGTTTAAATCAGAGCTCCACAATCACTGTGTGCCCATAAGTGTCTTGGAAAAACTTTCTGAAGCTCAGTATTGTCATCTAGATAATGGATACAATTATACTGCATTAGGGTGGGTTCTTAGAAACAAACTCTGAGGTGAGGAGTAATAAGCAGAGGCTTGCTAGAGAGACAAACTTGTGAGACTTACAGGACTGGGAAGAAGGATAAACTGACCTGTAACTTGGCTGCAATTAAGGTCCCTGGAATTCAGATGGGAAGTCCGCAGCTGCATGATGGCTCTTCAAAATTGTTTCCAGTTAAAAGAGAGCAGCTGTACCCTTGAACCCTCACATCAGTCAGTATTGTCCCTATACCATTCCCTGGGAAAATGCATAATATTGAATTGTGCAATCCCCTACAAGTGAGGGGTACTTTCTAGCGATAAGCATGTTGTGATCTTCCTGTAACCTATAGTCTCAGTGGTCAAGATGCACTGGTTTTGAATAGGGGATCTAGGGAGGGGTCCCTAGGATTCATAAGAAATCCAGGTTTGTAGGAATTATAGAAGTATTTCACATTTGAACATCACAGAATGTCTATATATATTAGTTTTTTTCTTTCCTGCCCTTTTGAGAATATTTCTTAATGACTTTGGAAGATTAAGACATGCTTTTCCAGTTCCAGCATAAACTAGACATTTTCAGTGTTCCAGATATCTATGTCCAGCAGAAATATCTCTTTACCTTGAACAAGGACTGATAAAGCCTTATACTCTATTTTTTAAATCAATCATCCAAGAACCCATAGTCTCTCGATGGGTTAGTAACTTGGGGAAGATTTACTTTTATATTAATAACTTAAATGCTGTTGTTTCTCCCATAATTATTTTGGTTGGATTTGGAGACATCCTCACCCCCTGGACAATATATTTTATGAAGTATTGTGAGACAGTTGAATCCAGGTAATGAAGAATTCCTTTTGTGAAATGACTAGGTTCATTTCTTTTCTTTTGAAAAGAATACAACCAAACAAAATAAAACAGAGTAGAGTCAATCACAACAAAACAATGAACATGGTACATGACTTCTAAACAGGGTAAAAAGCAATCAATAATGGCTACCATAATGCCTCTTGTTATCTGTTATATACCTGCCCATACCATCAGGGATAAGTAAAATCAAACCAAAACAAACAAAATAAAACAGTAAAAAACAAAACAAAACAAAACAAAACAAAACAAAACAAAACAAAACTAACAAAGCAGAACAATGTAAGCAATGCAGAGGTTGAAGATACTAGTAAAATGGCAGTGGCTACCATAATGTTTGTTATCTTCAGAATAGTTGCCCACACCTTCAGACATATTACAATCAAACAACACACAATAGAATAAAATCAATCAAAACAAAACAATGAAAGCAATACAGGGTTTTGAGACAAGATAATTGGACCTCCTTTAGGGCTGCAATTATATATTTTGTTATCTTTAAAATAGCTGTCCATGCCATCAAATATAATAAAATCAAACAAATCAGAATAAAATGAAACTAATCAGAACAATGAAGACAATACGAGTTTCAAATCATGATAATAGATTAACTGTGACCACTTCCTTCCCTTTTTAGATAATTCCTCCCCTTTGACTTTCTCGATATGTATTATGCATTTTGGATCCCACTAACTCCTTTAGTTTGTTATACTAGGGAGAGAACATGAAATTCACTCATGTGACTCTGAACCATTTCATCCATCAGCATGATCACCAGTTGACTCTATCCACCTAGAAGAGCCTTGAGATTATCTTCCTTTATAGCTGAGTAGGTTCCCACCACATAAAATGCCATGACTTTCTTATCCATTCTGCAAGTAATGGGCAGGCTACCCCTACTTTTTTTCTGGTTCCCTGTTACATAGGGCATTGTACTCTCTCCTTTGACTTTCAGTCTATGAATTTTCTATCCACTTAAATGTTTTTCTTGTATAAAGCATATTGATGGGTACTGTCTCCTGATCCACTCTGCCTGTGTTTTTTTTTCCTATTGGTACATTGAGACCCTCTTGCACTGCATTATCTCTGCCATGCTATTTTCCTGCCATTGGCTCCCTATTTTTCCTCTCCATTCAATTGACTGGCCCCACTTGATGGTCCCCCTCTGACATTGTTCTGGGGACTGTGATCCTTTTTTCCCCCCTCTAGAATGTTCCTTAGTATTCTTTGTAGGGTTGGTTTGGTGGTCAGGAATTCCTTGAGTTGTTCTTTGTCATGGCAGTATCTTGTTTCTCCATTAATTTTGAAAGATAGTTTTTCAGGGTACATCAGTCTGGGTTGGAAGTTGTTTTCTTTCAGGACTTGCAATACTTCACTCCAGCCTCTTCTTGACTTGATGGTTTGTCTTGCATAGTCTTTCATGATTCTGATGGCTTTTCCTTTATAGGTGATCTGTTTCTTTTCTCTAACAGCTTTTAATATTCTATTCTTGAGTTGCATTTGTGGGATCTTGATTATTATATGTCTGGGTGTAGATTTGCTTTGGTTATGGCTAGCTGGAGTTCTATATGCCTCACTTATTTGAATGTCACTTTCTTTTTCCATGCTTGGGAAGTTCTCAAAAGGTATTTTTGCAAAAAGCGTTCTGATGTCATTTGTCTTGACTCCTGCTTTTTCCACTCACATTTTT
>RJWT010008300.1:15959-26583 GCA_004365215.1 Cuniculus paca | reverse complement strand
CAATCCTCCTGCCTCAGCCTCCTGAGTGTCGGGATGACAGGCGTGCATCAGCACTTAGCACTTCTGGGCTTGGTTTTGCACATTTGTAACAATCACTGAATCTCCCAGACGCGTCTTGAAGCCTTCTTCCTTATTTTTTTTTTTCTTGCAGCACCAGGGATTGAACTCATGATCTCGCACTTGCCAGGCAGGCACTTAGGCCACTGAGCTAGATCCCCGGCCCTTCCCAGATGCATCTTGACACCCAAGAGTCCACAGCACACTCTGCCACATTCGAGTACATGCTGGGTAGTGCACCTTCTGTGGTTCTGACATGTGATGACGTGTGTCCCCTTTCCAGTATGATAGTGCCTATTTTCATTGCCCTGCAAATCTTCTGGATGGCATTCAGCTGTCATCCCAGCACCCAGGAGGCCGAGGCAGGGGGATCGCCATCAGGGCCAGGCTAGCCTGGGATACATAGTGAGGTCAAGGCCAGCCTGAACTACATAGCGTGACCCTGGTCTCAAAAAACAGAACTAAAACCAACTTCTGTCCTCTGCTTATTCATCCCTCCCTTCTCCCCCAGCCACCGGCAGGCACTGATCTATCCCTTGCATTCTTAGCTTTGCCATTTCCAGAAAGTCACGGCGTTGGAGCCGTACGGCGTGGAGCCTTTTCCAGATTAGCTTCTCTCACTTAGTCACACACACTTAAGGTTTCTCAGTATCTTTTCATGGCTTCTCACTTCTTTTTATATTTTATGTTTTTCGAGGTGCTGGGGATGGAACCCAGAACCTAGCTCGTGCCGGGCAAACACTATCACTGAGATACTCCTAACTCTCGCTTTTTATTTATTTAAAAAAAATTTTTTTTTTGAGACAGGGTCTTGCTGTATAGTACAGGCTGGCCTCAAACTCACTGCATAGCCCAGGCTGGCCTCAAACTTGCAGTGATCCTCCTGCCTCAGCTTCTCGAGTGCTGGCTTAATAGGCGTGTGTCACCATACTTGATCTATGCTTCTTTTTATCCCCGAAGAATAATCTGTTATCTCTGTGGGACATCCTGGCTGCTTCCCAGTTACAGCACTTGTGTGACGGATTTGACAATGTAATCCCTTTTATGGGAGGCTGAAGCGGGGGGGGGGGGGGAGGAAAGGCCGAGCCCAACCTGAGCAATTTAGTGATGCAGTGATGTCCGAAACTAAAGAACATAAAAATGGACTGGGGATGTAGCTTAGCACGATGATCTCGGGTTCAGTCACCATACCACAAAACAAGGAAGAGAGGGAGAGGAAGAGGAGAGAGGATGCGAGAGGGGACAGAGGCAAGCACTTCGATTACGTGCTGCTGGCTCTGCTCCTGAGCATGAGCCAGGCTCTAGTGTGGGCCAAGCCCGGTGCCATGGGGGCCCCTCTTCCTCCTTCGGCCAGGGGACGCCTTCTGGGCCTTCTCACCCATGGCAGGACTACCCCGCAGGTCTCTTTCCGCTACCATTGCCAGCTGTACTCTGAATGGAGGAGGACAAATCAGAAAGTCCGCCTGAAGATCCGGGATGCGGATGGCCCCGAGGATGCCCACCACTCCCCGCTGGCCGCTGGACTCCTGAAGAAGGTGGCGGAGGAGACGCCCGTGTGAAGGCTAGGCCGGCGGAGAGGCGAGAGGCAGCTGGAACCTCCCGGCCTCCGGGCCTGGAAACCACCCGAGCCTTCCTGCTTGGCCAGGATGCTTCTCGGGCCAAGAGCCACTTCCGGCGGAACCTGTTCCATGATCTCACGTGAACACATTTTCAGGTTTTTTGCACACTGTTGGACGTGACAAGGACAGACGGACAAGGTCCTGAGCTTCAGACGGAGCATGCACCCTGATCTCATTCTGAGGTCTGTTCGGCACCTCCTGGGCCAGCAGCATGGTGGGATCGTCAAGGGTGCCCTTGGGCTAGAAGGTTCCAGCAAGCTATTTGCGCTTCTCTGCATCCAGCAGGCTTGCTTTCCCGGCCACCTTTGACTTTCTAAAGTTGCACCGCGTTTCAAAAAACACCACCCCTGAATGAATAAAAAAGGAGCCCTTGCTGGATGAAATGGACTCATCAGTTACATTTCGAAACGGCTCAAAGTGAGGGACAAGGTGGAGGGGTCCATTGTGAAGCCCACAGGAAGAAACAGAGTCTGAGTTTTCACAGGAAGGGCAGGTAGCAGGGTAAACATCATAAATGATTTTAAGACTAGATAAGGAAGCCGAATGTGGTGATCTCCCATACTAGGGAGGCAGAGGCAGGAGGATTGCTGCAAGCTCCAGGCCAGCCTAAACTATATAGTGAGAACCTGTTTAAAAAAAAAAAAAGAAAAGCTGGGCGTGGTGGCTCACGCCTGTAATCCCAGCACTCGGGAGGCTGAGGCAGGAGGATCGCTGTGAGTTCGAGACCAGCCTGGGCTACAAAGTGAGCTCAAGGCCAGCCTGAACAGCATAGTGAGACCCTGTCTCAAAAAGACAAGGGCCGGGGAATCTAGCTCAGCGGCCTAAGGGCCCGCCTGGCAAGCGCAAGGTTGTGAGTTCAGTTCCCGGTGCCGCAAAAAAAAAAAAAAAAGAAAGAAAAAGAGGCTACCCAAGAACAGTTTCCACTGGCCTCTCCCAGGAGCTGGCTACTATTCTGGGCCCTCTATGCTCACCAGTAACTAATAATCATACTCGCCATACTTATCGGGGGTCGTGGTGGGTGAGACCCAGTATCCTTTCGTCCTTGGCTCTCGTTAGCACCCTGTGGGGAAAAGAAACTGTTATTACCTCCACTTTACAGGTGAGAAGATTAAGGTCCAGCGCACAGAAACCCTAGGAAGCTGCGTCGCGCCAGGTTCTGTGCTGCCCCCTTTTGGAGCTTGAGCCTCACGTGCTCGATGAGGCCCGGGGGCAGCAGGAGGAGGCCGGCCAGAGAACCGCAGCTCCTTCTTGAGGCTTTTTACTTGTTGAGCTGTTTACATCCCGGATCTCTTGGCATCCCTGAAAGGTGGGTTCAGGGGTGTCTCTTATCCAGCCACTTGCAGATGAGCGAACCGAGCCTCTGGGTAGTAGGGTCCCTGGGCTCGAGGTCGGGCACTTTTGTCTTCTGCCTGGTACTAGCTCATCCACAGAGGAAGCTAAGCACTTTCAGCCCAGCCTGGAAGGGCAAGGGGAAGCTGGTTTGGCAAAGGGCAAAGAGCCTGCATGGCCTGTAGGACAAGCAGCCTGGAAGATTCCCTAACTGGAATAGTGTGAAAGAAGGGTAGGGCTCAGAGGCCTCCAGGCAGTGGTGACGGGTGCAAGGGGGGCCAGTGTCTGCAGAAACAGGCTTGCACCCAAGCGCATTGCTCTGCCACCTGGCACTCTACTTCTCAGGCAACTTTGGAGTGTGTTGCCCCTGAAAACGATGTCAAGATGCCCAGCCATAAGCTATCAGGTCCCGTGAGCCGTGCATGGTACTGCACACCTTAATCCCAGCATTCAGGAGGCTGAGGCAGGAAGATCGCTGTGAGTTTGACACCAGCCTGGGCAACATAGTGAATATAAGGTCAGCCTGTACTGCATAGTGAGACCCTGTTTTAAAAAAAAGAAAAATAAAAAAAGCCAACCAACTAAACAAAAAGAACCGTGAAAGCCATTTCCTTTGTAAATCTCGTTTTTTAAAAAAAGTTTGAAACAGGGTCTGCCTGGCCTTGAATTTATGGCGATCCTTCTGCCTCAGCCTCTCCACCGGGATTACAGGCTTCCACCACCATGCCCAGCTTGTCAACCTCTTCTAGTACTTTCAATATAAGTTTTATTCGCTATTTATTTGCTATTGACCTGTGTGTTAGAATGATCTAAATTTTCCAGGAGCCCCCAGGCAGGATTCTGCGGCATTTCTGGCCGAGTTCTCGTTACAGACAGCTTGGAGTGACTAGCACCGGGTTTGTGCGCGTAGGTGCGGGGTTTGCACTCCTTCCCTACGGAATTTAGGGGCGGGCGCCGTATCCAGTAAGAGTCTCAGACACCTTTGACGCGGGAATGAATGAATCGACAGAGGCCCTCCTGCGCCTGCGCCCGCCGGGGGGCGTGGCCTGCGAGGGGCGTGGCCTGAGGGAGTCGCGGGGAGGAAGCCGGCGCCGTCCGCGTCGCGCGCAGGCGTTACTGGTCGCATCGGGTCACGTGAGCGCGCAGGCGCAGCGCCGCGCAGCCCGCTCCCTCACACAAAGCCCAGACGCGGAGAAAATGGCGGCAGGGGTCGAAGCGGCGGCCGAGGTGGCGGCGACGGAGCCCAAAATGGAGGAGGAAAGCGGCGCGCCGGGCGTGCCGAGCGGCAACGGGGCTCCGGGCTCGAAGGGGTGGGTAGTCTACGGCTCCTCGGCCCGGGTCGGGCGCCCGCGCAGCGGCTCCGTTAGGTCTGTTGCTGGCCTCCCGGCGCGGCCCCGGCCTTTCCCGGCCCAGGGTCGGGGGATCGCGACTGCGAGCAGGGGAGCCGGGTGTCCCCGGGGTCGCCTGCAAGATCGCTCCCGACTGCCGCGCTGCGGGCTCGGCTCCCTTGACCCCTGCAGGCCGGGTCGGACACCCCCGCTGAGGCCTCAGGCCCGGCCCGGCCGCTGCGCGCGCAGGCGATGGCGATGGCGATGGCGCGGGAGCCGGGGGCCCGGCGTGCGAGGCCTAGCGCTCGGCGGGTCCCCGGCCGGATGACCTTGGGCGAGCGGTTTCAACGCGCCGCCCGGCGCCGGATCGCGGTTTCCCGATCCGCCAAGGAGGCGCGGAGGGAGCCCGCGCGCGGCCTCGGCAAACGGTCCCGGGGGGGGGGGGCGCGGGGCCGGGGCCGGGGCGCGGCGAGGCCGAGTCCGCTCCCTCTGCCCCCGCCCGGCCGGAAGTGCCCGGCCCGAGCCCTCCCGCGCCCCGCTTGCTCCCCAGGTGCGCAGCAGGGATTAGTGGCGCGATCCGAGTTCAGCCTTAGAAACCGACAGGCCGGATGGCGGGGGGACCGCTTCCGTGTTACTGGGGAGCGATCCCTAACTTAGGAGGTGTCACTCACTTCCAGACTCTCGTCTGCCACCTTCTCCAGGCTCTTCCGGGGCTCTGTCTGCCTCTGATTCTTGGTGTTTAAAGTTTGCGGAGGAAAGCGTCAGCTTGTGCCCCGTAAAACTCACGCATTCTGATCACAGTCTGATCACAGGTGCGCAGAAATGTTTGGGCTCTGAGACCAGCAGCCGTGGAGGATCAGGAAAGCTGGGCACATGTTGAATTTGCATTTCTTGTATTTTTCCCCTCATTGAGGGGAAAGTTCCATGAAGTTTGCATTTTAACTTTTTCTTAAGAATTTTTTTTAAAACTTTGAGACAGGGTCTCTGTAGGTAGTGGGGGCTGGGGGTAGGCTGGGACTGGCCTGGAACTTGCTTAGATCCTCCAGCCTCAGCCTCCCGAGTGCTGGGATTGCAGCCGTGCGCCAGCACACCCGGCCTGTGCCTGCCTTTTTTGAAAACCATTTTTAAGTGTACAGTTTATTGGAATGGAGTGCATTGATTCACAGTGTTGTGTAACTGTCGCCACTATTCTTGTCCAGAAATTTTCATCACCTCACATAGAAAACGTACCCTTAAACCCTGACTCCTGGAATTGTCTGTTACAATCTGTGTCTGTGATTTCGCCTTCTCAGATTTTTAACTTGGGAAACTGTGATAATTGGTGAGCTTCAAAGTGAATATAGTGAATTCCTTATGTTAATGGATGTTCACTATGTACTGGCTATATTGACAAATTTGGGGAAAATTCCAGGTTCTTTCTGAAGGCCCTGTTTGAGGGCTTTACGAGATACATTTTGTGCCAGGTGATGGATGTCTGTAATCCCAGCACTCAGGAGGCCGAGGCAGGAGGATCGCTGCAAGTTTGAGCCCAGCTTGGGCTAAGTAGGGAGAGACTGTCTCAAAAAGGAAACAAAATGGAAAGGTACAGTTGTTTCCTGTATGCAGATTGGGGTGTTGCTAGCACCTTGTGAGGTGAGAGGTTGAATTAGTTACAGATGATAGCACCAGGAATACATTTTTCAAATTTTCCATGCTCCATTTTCAAGTAGCCTTTTTGTGCCTGAATCATTTGCCAGTGCTTTAGAATTCACATAGCCTTTGTTGGAAACAACCCAAGCCTGAGACTGGCTTACTAGAGTGTATATACCAAAGGAAGCTGGCAACATTTGGGTATTTTATAGGCCCTGTGGAAAATTTGTTTTTGCATCACAAAGTTCTTGAGGCCCAAGTCCTGTGGAGAGAGAGTGGTAATTGTGCTGTGATAGAAATTGAGAGTGGGAAGCCCCACCCCCCTGAAGGGGGCCCCGTGTACTCCTCCAGGAGGAGGAGGAGGAGGAGGACTGGGAGACGGTTGAGGTGAGGAGAAGAGGACATCAGGCAGAGATGAAGCATTCGGGTGTATGCTTTATTAACGGATTGCTTGTGTTTGTGTTGCTGGGGATTGAACCTAAGGCCTCTACTACCGAGCTACACCCCCAGCCATTGTTCTGAAGAACTGAGGTTTCTCCAGTAAGGTAGGAGAGCTGGAGCCAGCTGGTGGGCAGTGAATTCTGATTTTTATCAGGAAGGCCTTTGAGAGATGGGAGGGAAATAGAAACTTGTCTTTTGATTGACGTCTGCACCTAGAGAGGGTGTGCTGTGGACCAGAAAGGCAGGTAGCCAGCAAGCTGGGTGGAGTCCCCAGACTGGAAATCTTGTTTGCAGTTACCTCTCACCTGTTGGTGCTTTATGTTGATGAGAAATGTATCTCATTTAAAGTCAAGATGAGAGTGCAGAGTAGATGTCATCGCAGAAAAAATCATTTGGAGGAACATGGAAGTTTAGGTTGGTTTATTTCTTATTTATTTTTGGTTGGTTTATTTTTTTTAAAAATACAGTAAAGGTTATATAAAGGATGTAATTTCACCTCTTCTTCCTAATTGAGTGGTTTGGTTTGGTGTTTTTCTTTATATATATATATATATTTTTTTTTTTTTTTGGCGGCACTGGGGATTGAACTCACAACCTTGTGCTTGCCAGGCAAGTGCTTAGGCCACTGAGCTAGATCTCCGGCCCTTGTCTTTTTGAGACAGGGTCTCACTATACAGTTCAGGCTGGCCTTGAGCTCACTTTGTAGCCCAGGCTGGTCTCAAACTCACAGCGATCCTCCTGCCTCAGCCTCCCGAGTGCTGGGATTACAGGCGTGAGCCACCACGTCCGGCTTTTCTTTGTGTTTTTGAGACAGGATCTTGCTGTGCTGTCCAGGCTGACCTTGCACTCACTATGTAGCCCAGGCTGGCCTCGGACTTGCCCAGATCCCTCCTGCCTCGGGCTCCCGAGTGTTGGTGGGATTCAGGCATGCGCCACACACCCAGCCCGGTTAGGTAGTTTTGTACTGAACATGTACCACTGCTTTGTTGCGAAGGTTGTCTTGGTTGGTTTTCAGCACTCCTGGGAACTACCATGGATACAGGTTCTGCTGGTTCTGCTGGTAAAGACCTGATAGGTAAAGAGCCAAGTCATGTGGGTAGTTAGATTGTGGATCTGGAGCTAGAATAGTGCTCTCCATAACTGAACTGCATCCGAGGAGCTCAGGGTTTCAAGAATTTCTGTGAAATTCTTCAAGGGATGATTCTCAAGGACGGAGGAGGATTCTTTTCATTTCTGGGGAAGTACTGGGGGTTGAAGTCAGGGCCTCAGAGGTGCTAGGCAAGTGGTTTTCCACAGAGCTGCAGCTCTCCAGCCTTTGCAACAAAATTATTTTGAAACAAAGTCTCACAGAATTATCCAGGCTGGTCTGAAATTGATAATCCTGCTTGAGCCTCTGGAGTAGCTGGGAATTGCAGGCGTGCACCTCTGTGTGCAGCGGAAGGAGGGTTCTTGTTCGTCACACATGTGCTCAGACTTTCAGGATACTGAGATTGCCTCTCAAACTGTCTTTTCCTTGATTGGGGAACTTGCAGAATAAATGAAGTGCGTGTTATACTTGGGAATGGTATGGAGAAGGTCGCTTTTATTGATTCATTCACTCATTTATTTTTTGAGACAAGGATTCACTGTGTAGTACTTCAGGCTGGCCTGGACTCGGTGTGTAGCCCAACCTGCCTTGGCTTCCCCAGTGCTGGGATTGCAGGCGTGAAACATTACTCTCAGCTCACTGTTGCAATGTGAGTGTAGTAGGCCTACATGGACTAGGTACTCCTTTTTGTTAGTTGTGATCTTCATGTGCAGTGTAATTCTAAATACGGTAGAGCAAAAGTCAGTTTTCAAGGATCTCACTGAAAGTTTCAATGCCATATTAAACATAATCTTGTTTTGATGGTTTGGAAGGTACTGAATAGTTATTTTAGGCTCATCTTTATCAGTGTATTCTGAGACAGCAAGTTGATAGGTGTCAGAAAGATTTTTATTTTATCTGTTTAGCACTCTGGCTAGATAATTGAGTTTCACTGATAATTTGGAATTGAAAACCAGCTAGCAAAGAGAATATTGGTAAAAATGTTTACTTTGCCTTATTAGATCTATCTATTGTGGTTTAAGTTTCATTGAAATATTACAAATTTGTTACTTTATGTTGACAGTTAAACTGTTAACTGAGGTTAGGTTTGAAATTTAATGAACGTGACTAGAAACTATGGCTATTTTCTAATTGATGGAAGAAGCTATTACATACTTTAAAATGTGCTGTTGTTAAGTGTTTAGCGTATGGGATCTTCACTGAAATCAAGACGATCTCTCATCCAAAACCCTCAGAAGTGTCCTCTTGCCTATTTGCAGCCCTCTCCAATTACTTTTCCCCACCACTCCTCCCCTGTTCCCCCTTGATCAGCTTTCTCTTACTGTACTCGAGGTAGTTCTCAGTGGGTGGATTCTTACCCCCAGGGACTTTGGAAGTGTCCTGGAGAAATGTTTGATTTTCACCTTTGTGACTAGAGGGTGGAGTTGCTATTGGTGTCCTTGAATAGCTGTGAATACTTTTAAGCAGCCTGGAGTATGCTGAGTGACTCTTTACAGTGAAAGATGATCTGCAAGCCCAGCTACAGATTAGTTTGCTGGGTCAGATTTTCTAGAGTATATGGAATCATACAGTATGGGTTTTCTTTTTGTATGGGTTCTTTGAACATAATTATTTTTGAGATTCACCCGTGTGATTACATGTACTGTGGTGAATTTCTTTTCTTTTTTTCCTTCAGTACTGGGGATTGAACACAGGAATGTGGGCATGTTAGGCAAGTGCTGTACCACTTAAGTTAAATCCCCAGACCTTTTATGACCTAAAGGTTTGATGAATTACTAAGGCTGGCCTTGAATTTGCAATCCTGCTTCAACTTCCCACATAGCTGGGATCAGAGGTATGAGCCACCATGCCTGGCTAGTTCATTACTTTTTGTTACTTATTATTACTTTGTTGTATGGTAGGTGTTGTGGATGAGTGGGTCAGAGGTATCTGGATTTACTTTTTAAGAAACTAACACACCCTTTGCAAAAGTGGTTGTACCATTTTACATCCTCAGTAGTTTTTGGTTCCTTTCCTTTCCCTTTTTTTTGGTCTTTTTGAGACAGGGTCTTGCTCTGCAGTTCAGGCTAGCCTTGAACTCACTTTGTAGCCCTGGCTGGCCTCTCAGTGATTCTCTTACCTCAGCCTCCCGAGTGCTGGGGTCACAGGCATGAGCCACCATGCCTGGCAATTTTTGGAGACGGGGTCTCACTGTATAGTTCATGTTGACCTGGGATTTGGGAGCAGTTCTCCTGCCTCAGCCTCCAGAGTGCTGGGATCACAGACATGTGCCAGTGTGCCAGACTGCTAATTTTTTGTATGTGATACTGAAGTATAGCATATGGGTAAAACTGATAAGCAGCTTTTGAGTTCCTTAAATAATGACTTTATTTTCCATATAAATAGCCAGAAGAGCTTATTTGCTAGAATAAGTGATCAGATAATCTTGGATCTTTCCCTTAAATTTTTACTTTAAGAATTTTTCTGTTACAGATTGCTCATAAATGTCAGTTCTAATGTCTGATATTCCAAACAGGGTATTTAAACAAAATAAAGCAATTTCTTATCATTATTGCTAAATTGTAATCTATAAAAATGTACTACTATGAGCCGGGAGTGGTGGCTCACACCTGTAATCCCAGCTCTCGGGAGGCTGAGACAGGCGGATCGTTGTGAGCTCGAGACCAGCCTGGGCTACAAAGTGAGCTCAAGGCCAGCCTGAACGGCATAGTGAGACCCTGTCTCAAAAACACCAGGGCTGGGGATCTAGCTCAGCGGTCAAAGCGCCTGCCCGGCGAGCGCAAGGTCATGAGTTCAATCCCCGGTGCCGCAAAAAAAAAATACTACTAAAAGGCTTTTAGAGTTGATTGCTGTATGGTTTAGGAGAAGGGAGGAATATTACCCTCATTTATTCCTGAAGGTGAGAAAATACTATTGGATATGTTAAAAACGAACTGGAGGATACCAAGTCACATCATCTGCACTTGTATGTGTCTTCGTTGGATTCTGTGGTAAATACAGTTGGTTGGTCATTAAGACACTGACGGAAGTAATGAAGAGTGCTAACCCTGTTTACGCAGGAGGAAACTTCATGGAAAGAGGAAGCAACAGAGTGGGGCATATTTTTTCATTGTGTGTGTGCCGCCCCCCCCCCC
>RJWT010008300.1:0-15859 GCA_004365215.1 Cuniculus paca | reverse complement strand
CTAGCTTTTCCTAACCATAGGCAGATTGGCAGAGTATAGGGGTTAGACGCGTTGTCACCTGCTGTGATTGTAATTACTCGTTTATACAGCTTGTAACTAAGGGGTGAGCTGAGCAGTCTGGAAACAGACTGAAAGTATTATTGTGTCAGAATAATGTTTTAAATGTAAATCTTTACATATGAGAGTTTAGAAAGCATCCAGTTACATTAAAATCTATTTCTATCTTCAGACCCTCTGATGGACCATAAAGTGTTGACTGACCTACATTTTAATGAATTTTTAGTAACAGTTTCCTCATCAGCTGCCAAGAAAAAGTAAGAGGTGCTTTTGCAGATAATGTTCTGGTTGGCAGACTTTGGTGCAGGGCCTTCCTAAGCAGTAGACAGATGGGTAGCTGTGGCTTTCCTGTGGGATTTGCTTTGTGGTCTGCAGCCTCGCCAGCAGGGTCGCTTGCGAAATTGGGGATCCTGTTAGCGAAGAATTCTAGGAATCTGGAATTGCAGTGGCCATGACCCTTTAGGCACCAGCCAGCGCAAAGGGAGGTGTGCAGATTTTTGCATCAATGTAGTCCACATCGGGGGAGAGGCTGCTTGTGTGTCAGGCGAGGAGTGAATGATACTAGTGTGATACCTTCACTGGCGTGCGGGCTGGGTGTGAATGTTGGGGGCCAGCAAAGATGTCTTCGAGGGTGTAAAGAGTTTACTTTGGGGAGGGTTGAGACGGTCTCACTGTGTAGTGTAGTCTGACCTGGAACTTCCTGTGAAGTCATTCCTGCCTCAGCCTCCTGGGTGCTGGGGTTGCAGGTGTGCACCACTGTGCCTGCCTTTCCGAAAGGGAACTTTAAAGCCAGGCATAGCGGCCATGTCTGTAGTCCCACCACTTGGAAGGCTGAGGGTTGTGGTGAAAAGTTCAAAGCCAGCCTGAGATACATAGTGAAACCTTGTGTCAGGTGCACCCTCCTCCAAAAAGAAGAAGATTGTTAACTTTGAAGTTTTTCCAAGTAACTGTGTTCAAAGCAAGTCCTCTAGCTGCTGTCTGGTTATTCAAACACTGACCTCCCACAAAAGGAAGCCATGTCCCAGACTGAAGAGCAGCCCTTTAGTTGAAGGTAGTTGTACAAGTCGTCAATACCGTATTCTTAGCTTATTTGTTTATTTTTTGTCACGCATCTCACGCTTTGCCAGAGCCTGCGGTTTGGGAGTCACTGGGTTTTCACTGGTCCTAGGGCTGGGGGGGGGGCTTGGAAAGACAGACTCTGAGGCTGCTGCTCCCTGCTCGTCCCCTTCTGTTGGTGCCTTCCTGGGTCAGAGCGGGCTGCCCCGTAAGCACAGAGAGAGCAGCCCTGGCCGCCAGTGCCTGGGCTTCCCAGGCTCTACAAGGTGACTTGTAGCTTGATAGCCCTCGCTGGCCCTTTGGAAGTATCCCGATGCTCCTTTGTTGCACGTGAACCAAAGCTGTGTCTGCGGAGCTCAGAGATGCAGTGTTACAGCTGGGAGGCACTCGTGCTTTAATCAGAGGCGGAAACAGGCAACAGGAGAGGAGGCCTACAGAGGTAGAGAGTATCTCCAGGGAAAGGAGTGCCGGAGAAAGCAGCCACCCTGTACTGCGTCCCGCCTGCCACCTCCCAGGGTCCCTCAGACTTGGAAGTCTCCTAGAGTCAAAGTGGGCCGGGCCAGCGGGTTTTCTTCCCAACTTCTCTCCTTTCCCAGCCCCTCCCCGGCCTTCCCCTGCTTTCCCTTCTGCTGGGGGTGGAATTCAGGGCGTCATCAAAGTGAGTACATACTTTCTACCACTAAACCACACCCCTGCCCCACTTTGACTCTTTGAGTTTTTTTTTTTTTTTTTTTTGGCGGCACTGGGAATTGAACTCATGACCTTGCGCTTGCCAGGCAGGCACTTAGGCCACTGAGCTAAATTCTCAGCCCTTGTCTTTTTTTTTTTGAGACAGGGTCTCACTATGTCATTCGGGCTGGCCTTGAGCTCACTTTGTAGCCTAGGCTGGTTTCGAATTCGCAACGATCCTCCTGTCTCATCCTCCCGAGTGCTGGAATTACAGGTGTGAGCCACCATGTCCTGCCTCTTTGAGTTTTTTAAATGTAAAATTTATATAAAATGTGCCATTGTAGCCACCTGAAGTGTACAGTTAAATACAGTGTTCCCCAAGCCGCAGTACTTTATTCCCAGAACTTTGCTTCCTTCAACAGTAACTCCCCATTTCTGCTTCCCCCAGTCACTACTATCTGCCTATGAATTTGCCCGTTCTAGATATCTCATACAAGCAGAATCATAACGTATTTGTCCTTTGGTATCTGGCTAATTTTATAATATCCTCAAGGTTCATCTGTGCTGGAGTGTGTGTCAGAACTTCATTCCTTTAGCCAGGCTGGGTGGCACACGCCTGTTATCCCAGCACTCTGGAAGGCTGAGGCAGGAGAATTTGGCAGGTTCAAGACCCGCCTAGGGTACATAGTGAGTTCAAGGCCAGTCTAAACTACATAGCAAGACCCTGTCTCAAAACCAAAAAACAGCCAGGCGTGGTGGTTCACACCTGTAATCCCAGCACTTGGGAGGCTGAACACGCAGAGTTTTGGATTAACATCAACCCTAAACAATACAACAACTGTGTGCATAGCATTTATGTTGTGTTAGGCATTTAAAAAAGTCATTTAGAAGCTGGGCATGGTGGCTCACGCTTGTAATCCCAGCACTTGGGAGGCTGAAGCAGGAGGATCCTTGTGAGTTGGAGACCAGCCTGGGCTACAAAGTGAGCTCAAGGCCAGCCTGAACGGCATAGTGAGACCCTGTCTCAAAAAGACAAGGGCCGGGGATTTAGCTCAGTGGCCTAAGCGCCTGCCTGGCAAGTGCAAGGTCGTGAGTTCATCCCTGGTGCCACAAAAACAAAACAAAACAAAACAAAAAAAAAACCAGAACTTCTTTCCTTTTGATGGCTGAATGATATTTCGTGCTGGATGTATCATTTTGTTCATTCTATTCATTGGTGGTCAGCACTTTGTTTCATCTTTTGGCTTTTAATCAATAATGCGGCTGTAAACACTGATGCGCATGTGTTGGAGTTCCTGCTTTACATTTTTTGGGGCAAATACCCAGGAGAATTACTGGGTTATATGATAATTATGTATATAATGTTAAATAACTGCAACGTTACTTTTCCTAGTGAATGTACCATTTCATATTCCTGTTCCCCCCACAATAAAAGACTTTTATGAAGAAGGGGTGGGGATTTAGCTCAGCAGCCTAATCACCTGCCTGGGTAGCGCAAGGTTGTGAG
Source organism: Cuniculus paca (assembly GCA_004365215.1). Classification (NCBI taxonomy): domain Eukaryota; kingdom Metazoa; phylum Chordata; class Mammalia; order Rodentia; family Cuniculidae; genus Cuniculus; species Cuniculus paca. The sequence continues at coordinate 12,570 of RJWT010008300.1, read as the reverse complement.
TTCGATCCCTGGTGCTGCCAAAACAAAAACAAAAACAAAAAACCAACCCTGAATTTTAGCTGGGCTTGGTGGTGCACACCTGTAATCCCAGCACTTGGGAGGCTGAGGCAGGAGGATCGTTTAGAGTTTGAGACCAGCCTGGGCTACAAAGTGAGCTAAAGGCCAGTCTGAACAGCATAGTGAGACCCTGTCTCAAAAAGACAAGGGCGGGGGATTTAGCTCAGTGGCCTAAGCGCCTGCCTGGCAAGTACAAGGTCGCGAGTTTTATCCCTACAAGTACCACCTCATTTCCATTCCATGAAATCTTGCAAGTATTTCCTTCTCTTGTGACACCTCCCCTTTTCATCTTGGAATCGGTACACCTCAGGGAAGGAATTGGCCCATTGTCTATGTTATAGCCCCTATGAGCATTTGTAAGCCTGTAAGAGAATACTTTTTTTCAGGAGTGGTTTATTAATAGATGAGTTTTAAGGAGCAGATTACTGTAACTCCTGTGGAGCACTTTGGTTTGAATGTCTCCTATCAAACCAGTCTTGGTTTTACGTTGTATATAAATTTGTGAAACTGAACCTGGCAGACGATAAATACTGGCTTTAATACTGTGCTAATACAAACCTTTCCCCGCTTCTTTTGAATTTAGCGAAGGAGAACGACCAACTCAGAATGAGAAGAGGAAGGAGAAAAATATAAAAAGAGGAGGCAATCGCTTTGAGCCCTATGCCAACCCGACTAAAAGATACCGCGCCTTCATTACAAACATACCTTTCGATGTGAAGTGGCAGTCGCTGAAAGACCTGGTGAAAGAAAAAGGTAATGGTACCGGTGGTGGAGTAGGGTAAGGAGGTCGGTGTGTCATCCTCTCTGTGGCTAATTCCTTGGTTACTTTTTGTCAGTGGAAGCTGTTCTGGGAGGAGCTTGTGTTCTGTCCAGGCTTAGAGGTCACCCCACCCCACTTCTCTGTGCTCATGCCTGTGTGTCAGGGCGGTGTGTGTGGTCCCTTGATCTACAAATGATGTTACTGGCTTAATACGGCTACTAGGCCTCTGATTAGTCTTGAGGAGAGCCTCTTTGTGTTAGGGGAGTTCATCGAATTCTTCACTACTTGGAGAAGTTTTTTCTTTTTAAATTTGTTTTAAGCTTTTAAAATAGGACAGGAAGTTAGTCTGTTTAAATTTTGTGGATGTCCTCTTGGGATCAAAATTTGGTAGCTGGAATGTGTGCTGCTCCGATTCCAAGCATAAAATACTAGCTTCAGTTAAACTGTCAGGCTTCATACCCCTGCGAAGAAAGTAGATTGGCAATTGGAGAAGTCCAAATAAGGCATCTGCTTGGAAACATGGTTTCTTACGGGCACGCACTGGCCGAGGCCAGGTGTCCACGTCGCGCTTAGGGCAAAGGGAAGCAGCCCAGCTTAGCTGCCACCAGAAGATCTGAGGAGGCTGCCCCCAGGGTCTTCGGTCTCACCCTAGCAGGCTGCTTCGGTGTCCCGTCCTTCCTCCTGCCTGTCCTGCTGTTGCCTTCCTCTCTTCCCCACATGTTGGTCCTGCTGGCGGCACTCAAGACTAAATGATTGCTCTGCCCCAGTCGAGACTAAACTATTGCTAGAGAACAATTTGTATGTGTTGAGCTTCCCTCTCCCAAAGGGCGAGCCAGAATCAAATCATCCTTAATGGAGTCTTTTTGAAGGGCTGAAATGTATTGGTTTTCTGGAGCATTCATCCTGAAGAGAGTGCGAGCATGATTTGTCAAATGATTAACCCCTCAGTGACAAAGATGCCACTTGGGTAGGTCATTTTGGTATGTGTGCTGGTGCTGCCTGCATCGGGTTTTGAAACCATGAGTGGCCCCTGCCATCATGATCCCGTCACTATTTTGGCCATGATGTGCAAGAAGCACTAGGCACCGTGAACCTCCGTCCCACGTGGTATTTCTCCAGGTAACAGATGGAAAAACGTTTTGGTGTGAGGTTTGTTTTCTGCCTTGATCAGCCACATCATTTCTGCCAGTCCTCCTAGGGCAAGAGTGAAGTTTCTTTTGTCTGCAGGCTGTGTCATGTGGCATCCCAGATGCAGTGTTCTTGGTTTTTGGGACTGCTGCTTCATTATAAGCTTAGAATTTCTGAGTCGGATCTCATTCGAATTAGTTTTTGGAATAACTCCCAAATTTGTGTTCTTGTGATTTGGTTGAATCGCTGAATTGCTATTTCCATTGATAATAAGGTATAGTAGTTCCAAGAACCAGGAATGTGGCTTTGAAAATGCAATTGTTAGAATTTTGTAAGGGACTGTAGGCCAAATTCCTTTTTCATTTTTAGGAGTGTGTGAACCCGTTTTGGGACAAGATGGATAAAGTAGGTGACATTTTTCCTGCTTAACCACTCAGCACTTCAGTTTTGGAAGCGTTGAAGCGGGCGGCAGCAGCAGCAGCCATGACATTTCTGGATGTAGACCAGTCCACCTCAATCCACTACTTTGCACCGTAACGTGTGGAGCCAGCCTGGTGGTTGATTTGGATACTTCCAAACTGGTTCTCATATTCCCCTGGCATACCGCTACGAATGCCTGGGCTCAGCCCTTTTCAGTGTATTTTCGGTGTTGTAATTTAGAATTACAGGTGTGCAGTAAATCCATTATTTTTAACAAACTTTAAATGTTCTTGTGAAGAGCTCCCCTGTACTGGTTAAATTATTTTGCTGTTAAATGATACACAGTATTGGATTGTGAGTAAAGTGAGAAGAGAAAGATAATCTTTTTATGGTAATGCTCCTGTTCAGTATATAAGGTCCAAAGAAATTTACTATGTTCATATGTTTATGCCTCCTTGAGAAATGATCTCATTCTTTTCATCATGAGATTTTAGAAATACATTTGAATTCATGTCTCGATACACCAGAATACGTCTGAATGTTTATTTAAATCTGAAATGCTTGGCGTCTGTTGGCAGTAGATCTTAAGCTTTTTGAAAACGTACACACGAGAAGAAGTGGCAGATAGAGGCGATTACGCCCTGAAGGTGGCCGTCTGGCAGTAACCTGCAGGGGATGAACAGCGATTCGGGCGCACACACGCAGCCGCTCTTTGCTAGTCTGTGTCGAGAGTTTCCCCTGAATGACGTGAGTCCGGGTGTTTCAGGAAACTAGTGGAATAGAGCTAGAATCAGTTGTCCTTAGCTTGAGTTTTCCATCACTGTGCAGTGTCTAGTGGCAGGCAGCCTTTCAGAATGGAAGTGGCAGCTTTGGTAAGAGGGCAGCTTTTCTTAAGGTAGCCCTGCGTGAGTGCCGCGCGCACCCGTCCTCGACGCCTGAATTTCTTCTTTGACACCAGGTGTTTGGTTTTAGTATTTAGCACAACTCAGGGAGGTCAGGGTAGTAATCCGAATTGGGGAAATGGGTCCGTAGGCCCTGCCCTTTAGAAAGAACCAAGAGCAGCCCCATCGTGGAGTGAACGCTGAGAGCTGCATCTGGCTGTGCGCTGGCCGCTGTGTGGTGTTGCTCTGCCTCCTGTGCCTGTCAGCTGGGGAGGCAGATTCTTCTCGGGAGTCCTCTTGTGCTAAGCATCTGCTCCTTCCTGGCTTGCCCTTCCTGGCCTAGAGGTCTTGGAGAAAGAAAGATTGCAGTGGCGGTGCAGTGTCACATGGAACAAATGGCACTGTGGGCGGGTACAGGGAGTCGCTGGAGAACACTCCACAGCTGCTCAGCTGCACCATGACCACGACGAGGCGGTGTTTTACTGTTGTAAGGGGTGGAGGAGTGAGGAAGGGTTTCTGTGAGTAAAAGGTGGTCCTGAGCTTTGTGCGGGGCGGGGAGTGGCTGGGAACTGAACCTAGGGCTTTGTGCAGGCTAGGTAAGCTACGGCCCCAGCCTGACTCTGGACGTTTTAAACTGAAATGTTGTGCAAATTTTGGGAACATGAATCCTGTGTGGACAAAGAGAGCTCCATGCTGGGCCTGCTGTGAGTGAACGTGGAGCCCAGCGTGAGGGAGAGAGGAAGTGAGCGGTGTGGTTTACTTTCCGTCAGCCCCAGGTTAGCAGCAGTCAGTTTAACTTGTGTACGCAGAGGTTTCTCTAAGCACTTAATCCTTTGCTTGCTGTTCAATGCATCACTTTAAGTACATTTCAGATTCCAGCTGACAGAATAGCGAGGCCCAGAAGGCAAATACAGTCCCAAAGCAACCTCTGCAGGCTCTCGAAGACAGCCTGCATTGTGGCTCTGTTTTCAGTTTAATAAACTCACTCCCCCCACCACCGTCTCCTAGCTCTTTTGTGTTATTCTTTGTTGGAAATTCAGCCCAGACTTTTTTTTTTATAACTATCATATATATAGTTTGTTTCAGTTTGTCACACTACTGAGACAATACGATGTTTACACATGCGTGTCTGATTTATTTCACTTATGAGTGTGGTCTCAAAGTTGCATCCATTTACCTATAAAAGTCTCAAGTTTGTCCTTTATGTCTGAGTAGTACTCCATTATATAAAAGTACCACATCTTTTTTTTTTTTTTGCACCAGGGATCAAACTCAAGACTTCATGTTTGCCAGGCAGGAGCTTAGGCCACTGAGCCAAATCCCTGGCTAAAAGTACCACATCTTTTTTATCCATTCCTCAGTCAGTGTCAGCCCGGACTTTGGAAAGTCCTGTTCTGCTAATGCCCCCCTAGGTGTGAATACCGAGGTTGAACCCAGGCAGTGCAGCTTGGTCTTCGGTCTAGAGATGTCGTGCTTTTTTGCTGTTGTTCAAGATTGCAGTGAGTGTGGGCTTGGTCATTCTCTGTGTTGCCCATGAGTCAGTCAGTTACGGTGTAAAATCATTAGACATCTTGAGGCTGGGAGTGTAGTTCATTGATGTGTATTTAGCTCTTGGTGAGACCCTGTGTGCAATCCCTAGAGCCCCCAAAATAATTTATTTAAGACCTTATCATAGGTGAGTTCTGTTGAGTGAAACTTTAGCCTTCGTATTCCTTCATTTTTTGTCCATTGCAGATGTGAGCAGGAAATGGGAACAGAGAAATGAAGTGCTTTTTTGATAAAAGTTTGCGAGAGTGTTAAGTCACAGTAGTTTCAAAATTGCCTGAGTTCTGTGTGGGTTGGTTATCTGTATCATCATGATGTGTTTTTATCAGGCATTGTTTTTATGATCTACTTACTTGCTGGTTAAATTGATTACTTGGCATTTTTTAAAAAAGGCAGAGAATAATGTATAATGTTACATATTTTTCAGTCTATTTTCATTTAGGTATTTTGATGTTTAAAAGTTGTAATCAAAGCCGGGCGTGGTGGCTCACGCCTATAATCCCAGCACTCGGGAGGCTGAGACAGGTGGATTGTTGTGAGTTTGAGACCAGCCTGGGCTACAAAGTGAGCTCAAGGCCAGCCTGAACGGCATAGTGAGACCCTGTCCCAAAAACACCAGGGCCGGGGATCTAGCTCAGTGGCCTAAGTGCCCGCTTGGCAAGTGCAAGGTCGTGAGTTCAATCCCCAGTGCCGCAAAAAAAAAAAAAGTTGTAATCAAATCTGGGTCAGCAGCCTATTCTTGGGATTCCATGCATTTTTGCATTATCGGGAGGGGAGAGGAGCAGCAATAGTTCCCATTTATAACCCACTTGGTGAGGTTGCTCTGGGTGGTTCATTCTTTTAAACTCCATATTGTGGAGTGTGACCACTCTGTGTGTGATTGGCAAGTTTTGCCTCCACATTCTTACTGCTAGTTGTACTGATTACACCCATCTTTGCTTTGATCTCATAGACCTAAAAGAGAAATGTTTTGTTTTTTATTTTTTTTGGCACCAGGGATTGAGTTCAGGACCTCCCACTTGCCACTGAGAGAAATGGTTCTTTAAAGGCTTCAGGGTTATCTTCTTGGAGGGAAGTGTGAGGTGTGAATGGTTGTGTGCCCTGTAAGACTGGACTGGTAGAGTTCTCAGGGCAGAGATGGGGGTGTTCTGCATTTGTAAGGGGTGCGCCTAGTACTGATGGTGCCTAAGGACAGCACTATTCGTGCTGAGGCTACAGCTATTCCGTTGGGAGGGGGAAAAGTATTTTTATTTTTTTGCGACACCAGGGATTGAACTTGGGGACCTCGCACTTGCTAAGCAGGTGTTTAACGCCATGGAGCTAAATCTCTGGCCAGGAAAAGTGTTTAAAGTCAGCGTTTTAGTGCAGAAGAGTGAAGTTGGGTGTGTGCCACCACTAGAATGTTAAGTAGAAAATGGTTGTGGTTTTATAACCTTCTATTTTGTTAAAACATTTATGATCAAGGAAAAAGTTGGGTTTGGGCTGGTTTTTAGGTTATAATAAGAGCTTTTTGATGAAAGTTTCTTTCATCGACACAGGTGGAAAATTTCAAATGCAGTAGTATTTGAATCCTGACAGTAAGCGGTTGTCTTGAGTTAGATACTGTGGGTGTAAGGTTAATAGTTGGTAGTCGCAGCTGGTAGGAAACAAGCTTGGAGTCTCTTCCCTGTTTGACATTACTTAGCATTTTCATCAAAATGGGGACAAGGGCTCTGGTTCCTGGATGGCTGCTGCTGTTGGAATACATGGCTTTCAGCGTGGTCTCAGGAATTGCCACGTTTGGCACTGCCGTATGTCTGTTAGAGTAAAACAAAGCCAGTTTGTATGACTGTCCTTTGACTGAAGTGGTTTTTTAGTGGTCTCACAGGAGGATGTACATACTCCAAAAGCTAACTCTGGTCCCTCCTATTTCTTTGTCTCTTTGCACTAATGCTCCTTTCTGTTTTGTGCAAAGTGCCAGTTCTGTAACATTTCAGGAATGGACAAGGAAAGTGAGACTGTAGAATTAAACCTTGAACACTTGGCCTTCTTGCTCTCAGCATGGTACAAATCCATTAATACATATGACCTTCAAAATTTAATTTGTGAGGTAACTTTCTTATTTCCCATTTAAATCTGTCCTTTCCTCCGTAATTTAAAAATCAAAACTTTAATGTCCTTGGGACAAAGGAGTTGGAATAGACAGGACTTATCAAGGCCGTTAAGCGGGTTAGTTTTACCCTTGTCGTGCTGCACCTAAGAGAGTTGGGAAAGGCTTTAACATACAGAATAATCCTTCAGGGGAAAAGATTCCTGAGAACAAACCTTGTCTCCCTTTGGCGAGCCTACCAGAAGGTTGCTTTCCCCGAGTCAGTGCCTGGAACTTGTTGAGGTGCGCCACCTTCAAGTTCAGCGGCCGTTGTGGTGGTCGTCTTGATGGAGTCTCGGTGGTCATGAGTGGGCAGTCCAGACCCAGAGGGGAGTGTGCAGGAACTTGGGGAGTGCTTTGTGTGGTGTCTTCCTCCCCCCAGCTTAGAATGTGAGCCTTTAAGTGTTTAGCTGCCAACTGAGCCCTAAGTTGAAATTTTGTGTCCTTTTGTGGGGAGGCTTAGAAAGCAGCAAGGACACAGCCTGGCTGAATTCACTGACCAGAATCCAGGTGCTGCTCTGGTTTCATGGTTGTCTATTCAAACATTCCAGTTCTGAATTGTGGAGCCTGGTCCTCTGTGCAGGACTAGTTCCAGAATTTGTGGGGCCTGCTGCAAAATGGAAAACTGGGGGCTCCCTGTGAACAATTGGTGAATTTCAAGATGGCGCTAAAAGAAGATGAAAGCAAACAGTGGGCTCTGACCACACGGGTTGTGTACTCACAAAGCCGGACCTGGGCCGCGTGTGTGCCTTGGAGCTTACGTGTGCGCATACCCTTGTGTCTGTAGTGTGTGAGCTCAGTTCAGTGGTGCTGTGCCCTGTGTGCGGTTGCCTGCTTTGATGAGTAAGAGTGTACATACCAGCTCTTCCTCCCTCCCCCAAAAAGTGAATTATGCAGACTTCTCTCCTACAGATTTGGGTTGCCTCTAGTCATGAAGTGAGGTTTCCAGGCAGGGAAATCGATCATGGACATCTGTGGAAGTAGCTTGTGTTTGGTGGGAGGAAAATCAAGGACATGTGATTGTTAATGACTTTTCACCTGCTTTTACTGCACACCTGTAATGCCTAGCTCGGTGGCGTAGAGAATATGGAGTGTTTCTGGGCTTTCTTAGTAAGGCAGAGGCTCCATACACGGTTGCTGATGATTGTTCTAAATTCCCATTGTTTTCTTGGCTTTTCTCCCTTGGTTTATGTGTCGTCTGGAAACTGATTTGTAGTTGGTGAGGTAACATACGTGGAGCTCTTAATGGACGCTGAAGGAAAGTCAAGGGTAAGTGTCTGAGAGAATTTCTTCTGTGGATTTACTACATGCCAAATGTAACTGTATGGTGACGTGGACTCGAATGAAATCAGGAAGGCAGTGAGCGCTCATGTTACAGTAGCTATGTCTGATTTTGCCAACATTCGAATGGGACGGGAGGGGGTTTGCAAATGGGAGTCCCGCTTTTCCAAATGGCTGGCCAAAGAGGGCTTTGGTATTCTGTTTGGATGCCCAATTTGGATAACTGGGGACCAATAGCAAGTAGCATTGTCTCTTTGTTAACAGAGGAATTGGCTGTGTGTGAATTATGCATGGAATTTTAGCGGTGGTATAATTAATGTAAAATGTGTGTTCTTGTCTAGAAAATGTTACTCTTGGTTGTTTGCTGAATTTGAAAGTTGCGTGAACCCAAGATTCCGAAAAGTTGCCTTTGTGCCAGTAAATTGTAAACCAAATACTACAAACCTAAACGTTCAAAATTGGCCTAGTTTAACGAGAACATACGCTATTTTCTGTTGTGCAATAGAATGGCTTAGAATAATCCAAAGGACGAGCTTAATTTACGGGACGGACGGATCTAGTAGGAGTATGCTAAGAGATTGATTGAGTCCAGAGGGAAGCAGATCCAAAGCTTGTGTGATTTCTTGGAGAACTTGAATTTAGGTCTGCTCATAACTACAGCAAGTATAGTGCAAGGCTGGTAACGTGCAGGGAAGGGAGAGCAAGGAGACCCAGCTTTTAACAAGGAAGGCTAGCAGCAGCTCTGTCCCCTTTCCCTTAGGAGAGTTAATTTTTTAAAAACTAACTTTATTACATAAATCATATTTTTGTTTATGACTGCCATTGATATTTACTATTTTTTTTCTTTTTTCCCCTTTTCTTGCTCTTCTGACTGGTCTGTGTCTTCTTCCAAAGGGATGTGCGTAAGTATGCTCTAGTTTGCTATTGGCATTTGAGGTTTTCAAGTGGTGGGATTGGTTTCACTCATTTCCTTTTGACTCTTCACAGCGTGGTTGAATTCAAGATGGAAGAAAGCATGAAAAAAGCCGCTGAAGTCCTAAACAAGCACAGTCTGAGTGGAAGACCACTGAAAGTCAAAGAAGTAAGCACTCTCTTTCACCTTGCTTTCCACGGTGACTTTTTGCTTGATGTGTGCTAGGCAAGCGCTCTACCGCCGAGCCACACCTCCAGCCCAGAAGGACGCTTGTGAATAATGCTGGGTGACTGTGTGTGATTGTGGAGTTGTCTTTGTTCAGTTAGAAGACCACAAAGGTCCTTGGGCAGACCAGCCTGTTTGGTTTTTTTAAATTTTTATTTATCATTATGGTTACGATTTACTTGTTTGTTTTGGTTTTTTGAGATAGTGTCTCACAATTGAGGCTGGCCTTGAATCCATTATGCAGTCCAGGCTGGCCTCGAATTCATGGCAGTCCTCCTGCCTCAGCTTCCCAAGAGCTGGGATTACGAGTGTGTGGCCTAGCCTGTTTTTAGTGAAGAGGGTCGGTCCCAGTCACCAGCAGCCACTCCTGTGTGAACTTTGGAGTAGCGGCCACACAGGACCCCGTTGACTTAAGCTAACCACTCTCCGTAGGCCTTGTTGTTGCAGGGACACTCCACCCGAGCCTGTGGCTTTTTATTGGGCCTCTGCAAGTAAGAGACACTTATTACATCTGCCAGTCGGAGTACTGTTCTTAGACCCCTTTTTTCTTTTGCGTTCCTTCCCCCTCCCTCCCTGTCTGCATCTCTGTCTGTCGCAGTCTCTCATCTCTGTGCTGGTGCTGTGATGGAACCCAGGACGTTGCACATGCTAGGCAAATACTCTGCATTCGAGCTATACTCCCCGACCCTTTTCCCCCATTTAAAGTGAGTTCGCCTTTATTGAAGTTTTCTTTCATACCTGATCCATATCAGATATCTTTCTTTTCCTCTCTGTGAAGAGGTTTTTTGGTTGCTGATTGAATTGCTCTTAAATTCTTTGTGCATCTTCTTGGGAAGGACTTCAGTGCATTCAGAGCTGCGAGGGAGGGAAGAAAACATGGTGGGTGTGAGGTCTCTGACGGTGACGCCTCGTAGAACGGGCCTGCGAGGGGCCTGTCGATACCAGAGCTGCACACCTGTCACGTGCGTGAATGAGTCCAGCACCCGAAGGGCTCGAGGGTGAGCACCTGGAGGAGGCAGAATTGCGCTTGCAGACTTTGGGTTCACAGAGATGACACAAACCCCGCTGTATTTTTTTTTTTATAATTTTATTTTTTATTTTTGATTTTTTTCAGCACCAGGGATTGAACTCATGACCTCGCACTTGCCAGGCAGGCGCTTAGGCCACTGAGCTAAATCCCTGGCAAACCCCACTGTATTAATCCGTAAGATTTGGCTTTGTGAAGCCCAGAACTATCTTATTTTAAAAAGGAAAGTCTCCATAGAGTCAGCTAATTATGTCATCCCTGTCTTTTTTTCTTTAGTTTGGTGGAGGGATGTATGTTCAGCACTAAATTTTACCCCACCCCCCTTTTTCTGTCTTTGAGATGCTCTTGCCATATAGTTCAGGCTGGCCTTGAACTTGAGGCAGTCCTCCTGCCTCAGCCCCCTGACTGCTGGGATTATAGGTGTACCGCACCTGGCTTTTCTTCCTTTCTCGTTTCATTCATTTTTCTTCATTTTTATAGATCTGAGAAATGTCTTCTAAACAGCCTTTCAGTCTCAGAGGTTTTGGAAATGATTATCATTCACTTGTGGCTGGAATTGTCACTAGGTTGGTTCCGCTTAACACTTGTGTGCTTGTTTCAGGATCCAGATGGTGAACATGCCAGGAGAGCAATGCAAAAGGTGATGGCTACGACTGGTGGGATGGGTATGGGACCAGGTGGCCCAGGAATGATTAATATCCCACCCAGTATCCTAAATAATCCTAACATCCCAAATGAGATTATCCATGCATTGCAGGCTGGAAGACTTGGAAGCACAGTATTTGTAGCAAATGTAAGTAAATAGAATTACTGTCTGCGGTAGAAAATGTGCAGAACTTTATGAGCTGCTCTTGTCTATGTAATTCTGTCATTTGAGAGGCAAAAATTAAATGAGGGTGGCATTATCTTCTTGATTTATAGGTGTGGGGTTTTTTCTTTTGCGGTAGGGCTCTTTCTGAGACGGTTTTCCTATGCAGGTCAGGCTGGCCTTGAACTCATTATGTAGCCCAGGCTGGCCTGGAACTCATGGTGATTCTCCTGCCTCAGCCTCCCAAGTGCTAGGATTACAGGGATGCACCACCACACCTGGCACACTGGATTTATAAAAACCGATCTTGGAGTTGGTTAGGTTTTATCTTCTAGTGATCACTGTATTCCTAATCCTGTATGGGTCCTGTTTACTGAGGTTGCATTGTCTACAAAAGTGGCAGCTGGCTGTACACTCTCTGTGAGTTGACTTTGCAGTTCCTGCTGGGCGAGAGGGAGCAGAACCAGCATACTGAGCCCTTCCTCTCCACGCCATGTCTGCAAGGGGATACATTTTAGAAGAAAGTGGGTGGGGTGGTAAACCTTAGCAGGAGAGCACTTTTGTTTTTTAAGTAGTCATAAAATAAGTGTTAACTTTGGATGTGTAAGGAGGCTTAAGTTCCTTTCGTGAAAAGAGACAGTAAATGGAGTAGTTAAGACTGGGCTTCATAATCCTATTTGAAAAATTCCACTGCAGTGTGTTAGTTTTTGTGATGTCATCTAGTGTTTGTTTCCACAGAGTATTTCTTGTTCATATAGTGAAAATGTCTTTGTTAGACGTTTACGTTGAAGTTTTTATCCCCCGCCCTTCTCTCAATTAGCTGGATTATAAAGTTGGCTGGAAGAAACTGAAGGAAGTATTTAGTATGGCTGGTGTGGTGGTCCGAGCAGACATTCTGGAGGATAAAGATGGGAAAAGTCGTGGAATAGGCACTGTGACTTTTGAACAATCCATTGAAGCTGTGCAAGCTATATGTATCCTTTTGCAGAGGTTCAAGTTGAGGTGAACAGGGTGACCTCAGCTGCTGTTTTCGGCTGTTAATGTAGGTTTGTGTAAGGAAGAGGTGACTGGTGTGTGTGGGCATTTTTTTGTCTTTTTGAGACAGGGTCTCACTATGCCATTCGGGCTGGCCTTGAGCTCACTTTGTAGCCCAGGCTGGTCTCAAACTCGCAACGATCCTCCTGTCTCAGTCTCCCGAGTGCTGGGACTAGAGGCGTGCGCTATCAGGCCTTGCTAACTGGTGTGGTTTTGATTTTGGTACTGGGGATTGAACTGAGGGCCTCCTTGCATCTGCACCTTGCACACACTGGGCAAGTGCTTTACCATGAACATGCCCAGACCCTAAGTCCCTGTTTCCTATGTGCCGAGAAGAAATACAGTACTGTGAAAATGAAAGT